>CAVNYN010214889.1:0-10215 GCA_963692815.1 Nyctanthes arbor-tristis | reverse complement strand
GAGAGAGAGAGAGAGAGAGAGAGAGAGAGAGAGAGAGAGAGAGAGAGAAGAAAGAAAAGTCAAAATAATTAAAATACAAATTAAACTATTTATTATAAAAAAAATCAAAATTCATAACTATTAAGAGTGTGCAAACCAACAAAAGAAAAATCTATAAAGTATTAAAAAAAAAACACTTGTTTGATGCTCTTTATTTGTCAAAATGTAGAGAATTTATAATGAAGAGAGAGGTAGAATGTGTATTGGGAATGTAAAAAGGTGAAAAATATGTGGTTATAATTAAATAGTTATCAAATCAAATGTCAAATCAGTGGTAGGTAAAATTATAAATTGATAAAATAAAAAGCATCAAACAAGCTTGTTTGATTCTCATTATTTGTTCAATTTTAGGGAAATTATAATGGGGAGAGAGGTAGAATGTGTATTGGAAATGTAAAAAGGTTTGAAATATGTGATTGTAATTAAGTAGTTGTTAAATCAAATGTCAAATCAGTGGTATGTAAAATTATAATTGAGGAGAATAATGAGTTTGTTCAATTTTAGGGAAATTATAGTAGGGAGAGAGGTAGAATGTGTATTGGAAATATAAAAAAGTTTGAAATATATGGTTGTAATTGAGTACTTGTCAAATCAAATGTCAAATCAGTAGTGGGTAAAATTATAATTGAGGAGAATAATGAGAATCAAACAAGCTCTTATTTTATCTATAGTAGTCAGCTACTCGTTGAAAAATATAAATATTTAACGCTTTAGTCATCAATGGTTATTTTGGAAACTAATTAGAGCTTTTATGTTTTATAGGCATACACCTAAATAATAAGTTAGGAAAATCAAGGAGCACATGCCTCACAAGTCTCAAGGAAGTGAAGACATATGCCCAACTTAGCTAAGGTGTACAACTAGAAAAATGACTCGCAATCAGTGGCTTGAGGTTTTTTTTTTTTCCTCGCCTTACTCTGAGACCGGCCTTTAGTCTCACTTGCATTTTCCCTCTCTCCATGTACCAACTATTACTTTCCCTGGATCTGCTTGAAGACAAGTATGGTAAAATACCATGTATTGGCACTTGACAGATAAAATTTTGGAATTTCAGTTCCCATGATTTTGTTGCTTAAGATTATATCTTCTCTGTTGACATCCTTGGAGGTAAATCAATATAATTCTGGAGATGGAATCTCTTTAAGAAATATTTTTTTTTATTCTTTCAAAGACATAGTTTTAAGCTTTATAAGTCTTCAATTAGGTTCCATGAAAATCTCCATTAATTTACTCAAACATCAAACTTTTCAGAAACAAACAGGTGTATCAGGGATCATCAGCAAATGATGAGAACACAAAAAATATAAGGTTATTAAGTCTAGAAAGTAACGACTAGAGCATTTTGTGACATAAAACATCAGTTTGCTTGTAGAAAGACTGTTGCTTGACCATCAAATACATTCTGGTGTAGCCCTGAAGTCAGAAGCTTGAATCTATTTTGTTATTTTTGTTGCCCATCTCTCATGTGCTCTCTTTAGACCAAAAGAAAATGGTTTTATTAAGCAGAACTGAACTTGTTTGCTAGTCCAAATACTTCTTGTTAAAATGACTTCTTTCACTTCTCTATATGTTAAAAGACATGCAGGGGAATGAGAATCCCAGCAAGCAGAACAACACATCACATGTGTTAAATATCTAAACTAACTAGTAAATAGGGATAGAAAACTATGAAGTTGTTTTAACTGCAAGCTCATTAGGAAAGAGAGAAAAAACCAGATTCCATTAGACTGATGAGAATCTCTCGTGCTTTCTCTCCGTTGACATCCATATGTATCCCTCTGTAGATTTCTTCTAGTTCATTTTGCCTCTTAAATATGAGCTCCTTTATCTTTCTGGCTTTCAAAATGTTCAGGCGAGCAACTTCAGCTTCAGTCTAATAATATAGAAAAACAGTGACAATAAATTACCAAAAGATTGTTATTTGTGTATCAACATTTTTTAGATTGAGTTATATACAAGGAAATGAACAAAAAGTTGATGAAAAAGAATGACCTGCTCAATGACATCTATAGAAAGGCACTCTGGAATCAGAACCTCATTCATAGTGGAAGTGATTAAGCGAGTAACATGATCAAATCTTTTTTGCTCCTCTATAGGGGTTTCAGTGAGGTTCCAGAGCTCAATGAGAGAGCTCCCCAGGTGTTGCACCTGTAGCAAAATTGAAAATGAAGTAGGCGGCAGCAGACACGTAACAATCATATCAGTGAATTGACTTCACCTGTAGGGAAATATAAAATGGCATGCAAAAGAGAAAATAAAAGTTTATTAAACATCACCTTCTCTAAACGCCATTGTTTCTTTTGCATCAGTGAATTGACTTCACTGGTTAATCTAGCTAGTGTCTCATTGCTTATGCCCTTCGACTGACCAGTTGGAGAATCAATCAGGCTTGGATGAATTTCAGCCATTATACTCTCAAAATCAAGTGACATAACAACTGAAAGCTTGTGGATTGCACTGATGTGACTATTAACCTTTTGCAAACGGAAATTCTGCAGACAAAAAAAGATATCAAATTATCACATGAAAGAAACTCAAAATTTCTTAATGTTAAGAGGAAGATTGTAAAACCCATCTCTTGACAAACCCTTTCAGATTGAAGCTCCTGAAGGTGTGAGTTCAGCTCTCTGAACTTCTTAGGAGTCAGGTCTAGTTCATCTTCTTGAATATCGACGGGATTCAGAGTCTGATCATTGCCTGCTATTTCT
The DNA here is from genome assembly GCA_963692815.1 of Nyctanthes arbor-tristis. Taxonomy (NCBI): domain Eukaryota; kingdom Viridiplantae; phylum Streptophyta; class Magnoliopsida; order Lamiales; family Oleaceae; genus Nyctanthes; species Nyctanthes arbor-tristis. The sequence goes on along the minus strand of CAVNYN010214889.1, from coordinate 7,468 downwards.
GCACAGATCTGAGCAATCTGCAATTGCAGTTCTGCAAACTCCTTGATCCTTGCATGCTTCTGAATTCTCAATTTCTCCAATGTAGGTTCTATAGCATCTAATTGCTCTTTAAGGTTCCCACCAATCTTCTCATACTAAAACAAATAAAATTATTCAATATACAGAACCATTACAGAATATCAATTGTAGTACTCCATCAGTCCAAGATAAACTAATCCTGTTTCATATGTCAAAATTATTATCAAATTAATTTACATTAGGTATTCAGTTATGCAAAAAGGCAACATGGATTTATGAAGTATTCTAAGAAGAGCTCAACTTGAGCTTGATAGTGAACTGAAGGGCAACGAGAGCATAGCCACAGTAGATCATACATGTCACTTTAACAAACATTAGTGGAATTATAGACCTGTGGCAAGGATACTCTTTCTCCAAGAGCAGAAGCAAGTTTTGCAATCTCAGCTTTAGCCTCAGCCAATGAATGGTGCAAATCTGCCTTGTAACATTTGCTCCTTTCTAGCTTTCTACGATAAATGTCGAGGCATTCGTGTTCCAGCTGTAGAAGCATCTTGTCTCTTTCATTATCGCTCTTTCCAATTTCATCCCAAATTTCCTATCAAAAAGATGGGGGGTGGGGGGGGAATAGAATATTAAATGGTGAAATTAGAAAAGAGATTACTTGCTTAACAGAGAGATTCAAACAGAAAGCCGAAAAGAATGAACCTTCAATGCACAACATCAGAAGTGAAATATATATTTCTTGAATCCCAGCACACAATTCTCTACAAAGTTAAGAGTATTTATGTGGATAGTCCAATCACATTAATTCAAAAAGGGTATCTGAGTAAGACAAGTCAAAATCAGATTGTACAGCAGCCACCTTTTGCACCTATACCTCTGCACAATTGAGTGTACATAAAAATTATAATCAAACTTGCCAATCAGAAATGTACAACTCCAGGAAGCACACTGGGCGGCAACTTTTACCACTCTGGTTGCAAAATTATTTCTATCCTAACGTCAATATAATTATAATATATTACTATTATTATTATTATTATTATTATTATTATTATTATTAAAAGAAAACGGTGATGCTAACTGCCATTCTACTGCCCAACTGAACACCACCAAAGTGGCTCGATTATCTCAGCGAATGATTATCTCAGAACACTTGATCAATTAACTACTAGAAAACATAAAATAGGAACTCTACTCTACCTGTAGTTCATGGAGGAACGATGAGCAAGTGGTGGTGGCGGATTTAGAGAAAGTGAGAGGCGAACCACTGCAATTGGACATGGTTGGAGGCTATGGCTACAAGCCAGAGAAAACTGAAAACCTAGAAATCGATGCGAATTTCCGATTACGGTTATGCGTATTGTTCTCTCAATTACGAGCAATTATTGGCTTCTACCTCAACATTTGGGTACCTTTGGCGGGAAATCAGAGTTAATTGGGGTTCCGTCTAAACATTCATAAATAAATTATGGGTAACTTACATTTGGCGTCTCCGAACTTTCAACTTTTAACCAATCTCATCTCTAATATTTATTTTTAACCTTGTGGGTCTCTAGCTTTTAAAAAAAATCTCTCACCAACTCTTCACTTAGGGTTTCTATCCATTTTGATCGTTAAACATATATAAAGTAATACTTTCACCCTTACATTGTAATTAAACGGGAAAAAAAGTAAAAGCTAGAACTTTAAAATTCTAAATATTCACCAACCTACCTCCCCTCATCTCACAACACCAATGGTATGTGGGTGGTGTGGCTAAGAACTTAAAAATTTTTAAATGATAGTTTTTGTTTAAATTTTTTTATTTAATTACAATGTAAGTATAAAATGTTATTTTACAAAGATTTATTAATGGTCAAAATGAGTGGAAACCGTTAGTGGAGACTTAAGAAAATATTTTCTTAAAAGTTAGGGACTCACAAGATCAAATATAAAGGTTGGGGCAAGATTGGCTAACAATTGAAAGGTTGAGAAAATTACGATTAAATTATTATTTTTTTACATATATATAATATATACACACACATCTTTTTTGTTCTTGCTAATAATTAAATAAAATAGTTTTACACCCGTGCGTTGCACGGGATAATTTTCTATCTTTGTACTTTTAATTGACAAATGAAATTGAAATTCTATGGTACAATCAATTATCGCACTCTAAGAGAAAACAAACACTATTTATCCATTATTATCAATTGGTAAGTTCTTTTTTTCGCTTAGTCAATTTTATTTATTTATATTGTACAATTTTATTTATTTATATTGTATTATTTTTCCCGCGAAAATCATGTTTGTCTTGTGTTAAAAAAATATTTATTTTTTTAATTTTTTATTACTACTGCTACTATTATTATTGATCGACTTATCATTAGAATCTTGAAGCGCGTAAAGCGTGACTAGTATAATATATTGACGAGGTTTGAAGCCTAATCCTAAAGGTTTTGAGAGGAAATCGAGATGACCAAAACTAGGAATTCAGAATTCCTCTCTCTCCCACCTAGTAATTAGCCGAAGAAGAAGTGGAAAGTAAAATCCATATTCCCCCTTCCCACTTGTAAGTTTTAATTTTTCAATGCAATAATTGTATCTTGAGTTTAGATTTTCAAGTCGAGAAATCAGAAAAGGAAAAATTAAAAAAGCCTAAAGAGTTTGAGAAAGTCAATACATGAGGGGAAAACAGAAAAATAAACGAAGAGCATAGTCTCCTTTTTTTTTTTCCCTTGTTTGCAATCAAACACAGGGCATAGTTAGACATAAGGCCAACCTCAAAACTTTTGTTAAGAAACTTGTCATAATTATTCTATCGTATAAATGTGAGATGTCATATCACTCGTCGGATCAAGCCGCTACATTTTATTACAATAAAAATCAATATAAAAAATTACAACAATTATAAAAATATACATGTATATAATTAATTAATAATCTACTGGTAATAATCGCAGCCTTGCAATATCAGAAGGGGAGATGGTCATCGCGTCCGTTGAACTAAAAATGGCTTGAATGTCATCAATAGCCCGACTAGTTCGATTACATTCAGCACAAAGAACACCATTTGGTTACCTACATCATACATATGTACGTACTATATAAATATATATACAAACACAAGTAAAATATTACATAATTATGCCAAGATATATTTCTAATGTAAAGTTTGACATGTGTAATTTAACAAGCAACTAGCTAACTACCTGGAAGGAAGCCAGCATCCTGACGCTTCATTGCCCAGGAAAATCTGTATTATTAATTTGATAATAAAAGGAGCGCATTAAGCTAGAGGTGAAATTTCATGGTTGTTTTTTAACTTAGAACATTATTACAGCCTACTATGATATATGGTATAAAAACTCAGAGTGTTCCTCCGACTGCTGGACCCACCGCTTGAAAAAGTGAGGCCAATGTCATGGCAATACCATTGGTCGCTCCCCTTTGGTGTTGATCCTTTACAATTGTTGAATGAAAAATGGATTAATTACGAAAATCATGTACAACAACGCAACTTAAAACCCAAGTCTTGTAAATTACCACAGCACTATTCTGCATTATGTATAGACACGTTTGGATGGAGTTCTGTTGATACCATATATGATAAAGTATTAGATTCTGACGAGATATCAAGTAAGCCATGATCATAAAATTAGTAACTACCAAAACAATTGCAAATCCAACGACTACTGATGGAAGGAATTTCACTTACAGCAAGAGCAGACTTCAATATTGAGGCACAAATTAAGACTATCGAAAGGGTGATCCCCGATAGCATAGCTACATAGTGATAACTTGCTAGCAACGGGATTGACGCAATCTGTATATATATGCAGCAGAAAAGAAAATATAATCCATGTTTGACAGTTAGCAATAGCAATACAGCTCAATATATAATTTAACGCATTAAGTGTTGATCACGCTTACTCCGGAAATTCGAGAAACCATGATTGATCCAAGTGTTTTCTCCAGGAGTGGATATAAGGAAGATTGAAAGACTACAAGGCCAAAACCTGAGAATTTACATATATATATATGAAATGAAGCATCTTCCATCTTTGATGAGAATAACAAATTAAAAACTAGGTTAGTAGATTGCTTTCTATCTAAATTTAAGTAGAAAATTAAATCAAACCTGATACCGCGAGCACTAGCCGGCATTTTGAGTCGAATAACTCAAACCTCCGAGCCTTGTGGGACTCACTGCCCATAATGAGAATATCTGTCGAAGATTATACCAAACAATCGATGATCAACAGAGCAACCAAAAATACAGAGTTTAACCACTATATGTTTGTTTGTACAGTTCATGCTTATTAGTTTACCTCAGTGTAAGCCATATCATGAAGAACGAAGACACAGTATACTATGATGGATGACATGAGGGGCCAATTCTTGAAGAGCCTTTCTTTACGAATACTACTACTTGTTTCGCTTTCTTCGTTTATGTATGTTTTACCAGTAGACCCTGCAGCTGCAGACTCCAGACCATCGTCCTACACTTGATGATCATATGATGATATCCTCTCTGATTTGTGTGTGTGCAATGTTTCCTGTAACCTTCAATTAATTTAGACCAAACGTTTTTACAGACACATGGTGTGCATACATGCAGTCATTTGGGGCCATAAAAAGCGGCCTACGGGGAGCCAGAAAGAAGCAATTGTCACCATCAATGCAAAGATGGAAATAATCAAGGAGGGCAGCAAGTACGGGAATCTGCAGAGGTTAATTTGAGTACAGATTAAATACGAGAAGGTTTCACTGAACATTAATGATTTTGGGAAATGGTAAATACAAGGAGAAAATTTTACCTCCCGAATATGGAATCGGATGAAAATATTGCAGGAAACTTCTGGGCAGGCTTAGCGCATACAGTAAAAGAAAATGGGAAAAAATAAGCAGAGAGTTAATTAAATGGATTCTAGATTTTCAAGTTTAGTACCTGAGCGAAGAATCCTCCTAAAGCCGACCCCAGGATTAATCCTATGCTCCATGCAGTCGTAACCTTAAACGACAAAGCGAATTAGATATTCTCAGAAATCTAGGATTTGTTCATAGTTAATTAATCACAAAGAAATTATTGTCCGTTGAGTAAGTAGTAATGATACAAAAAATGCTTACCGCTGACAATGCAACTGATTGGTATTGTTCATCTACTATTTCACAAGCATACGCCTGATAATAATAATAACGGACCCAAAAAAAATAATGACAGATGCCAAAATCCAGAAAATAACACTCAAAACCAAAGAAAGAAAACAGTTCCATATATTTATTCGTATTAATTTACCTTCACTGTTCCCTGTAAACCGTTGAAACTCCCAAGAAGAAACCTCATGAAAATGGCCATCCAGAAGTTTGTAGAAAGACCAAATAGGGTGTTGAATACGACCCTGAAAGAATAACATGACAATCTAATTAATTCATTCAAGCCATTGATGGAAGATATATATTATACGTTCAGCAAAAAGCAAAAGATGTACGGATGATGGCGAAGTACTCACACAGAGCTTGTAGCTATAAGTATAACGAGCTTTCGACCATATTTGTCAGCAATGATTCCCCACATGATAGACGTCAAAGATCTTCCAAGCATATACGAGGCCCCTTTATTTAGAAATTATTTGATTATTATTAAGAATAATTATAACTTAAGTAGGACTGTAGGGGAAAATATAATATAAGTAACAAATTTGAAATGTACTTACTTTTTTTTTTTTTTATTACAATGAGGGATAACGGGGAGGGGCTAGGGGGGCTCAAACCTGGGTAAATCTCGAGGAAGGAGTAAGCTCTTACCACTTGGACTATCCCTTGGTCCTGACATGTACTTACTATGATAACAATAATAATACAAACATTGATAAATAAAATAATAACCTATAAAGCCAGCGTGGTATCCAATATCCTCTTCTAGTTTTGCAATGTTAAAATCCCGCGTCTACACCAAAAAGTAGTACATAGCAATTAAAACACACATGACAAACAAACAAACAAGCACATGCTGATTAGCTAGTACCTTTATACACACACATATATATATATATCAAGTTATAGAAATTAATCTCACCATGAAATATAAGTATGGATAGAGAGATGATATACTGAGACCTGTATAGAAACAAATTATTTATTAATTTATGTATATACAATTTAACTAGAAAACTTGTTATTATGCATGGTATTCAACCTTGGAAATCTTGGACAACTTTAATTAATTTATACACGAGTCATCATATGAAAAAGTTTAAAAACTCTAGTTATCAACGATGGAGCGTGCATGGCCACATTTTGAAGATCGTTATATATGCATATGTTAATATGTCAATTTTGATCGGGTGACACTGGTGTCTCCCTAGCGCCTTCGTCATTACTAATTTGCAGGTGCACTCATAGACTCACATGTGAGGACTGAGGCCATGTCCAGGTAAATAAAATTAATGCCTCAATAAGTTGATGCCCAGTTTATATATCGAGGCCAATTAGCTAAAATGCAGTGGAGTGTTCTATTCCGACTAGGGGATCGGAGGGTTCATCAAAAACCATTGCCCCACCTTCCCGTTGGTTCCTACGAATAACATTGTTAATTTATCAAATAGAGACGTATTACTATTTCTACTACGTTTTTTCCCCTTACAATTTGTATATATGGCAAATATCTACGAAGTCCTAGCTGCACAAACATCAAAATTAATTTAAGATTTCACAGGACAATGACTAATTTTGTTCGACGCCCGATGTCTTATGTGGTATGCATTGATTTGACAACTTACAGAGCACGCCAAGTATACGTCCAATGGCATATGTACATGTTATAAAAAAGTAGTACAAACAGTATAGTAAATGAATATTTTTTCTTAGAAGAACCACCGCCCTCGCTCACTCAATTCCTCCCCCTGCACCTCCCACAAAAAAAAAAAAAAAAGAAAAATAAAAAATTAACGAAGTGAAATTTGAAATTTAGATGGTAATTAAGAAGCTCACTCAATTCCTCCCCCTGCACCTCCCACAAAAAAAAAAAGGAAAAATAAAAAATTAACGAAGTGAAATTTGAAATTTAGATGGTAATTAAGAATGAAAACCCGAAGATAAAATGTTTCTAGTACTAGGTAATTACTGGAGAATTGATAAGTCAATATAGAAAATCAATTTATTGTTAATATAGGGAAATGGGAACTACTATATTCACTTGTCTTATTTTTATTTGTTAAAAGTACAGAGTTCAATACTTTTGGAGTACTGGAGTGTTGAAAATATTTCCTACCCTATATATATATATATATATATATATAGCTAAATGCTAAGACTGAACATGCATATTTTATCTCTTTTCTTGTTAGTATATATAGTTCTCATGAACTTACTCGTGGGAAGCAAAAGTATCCATACAGTAATAACTTGCTTGACGGCCAGACGCGGTTTGGGCTCAAGCTCTTTCAGCTGCTGCTCGACCTTG
>CAVNYN010214881.1:0-14220 GCA_963692815.1 Nyctanthes arbor-tristis | reverse complement strand
TTTTCATTTTCAAAAGAATTGCTCATCCAGTTTCTGTTGCGGTGGCGATCCTTAGAAGTGTAGAGAGACACGCGTCCCGTTCTGCATATTTCGGCTTAGCAGTTTGATATGTGGCAACACACAGGGAGATTACTCTCAAGAGGGCGTTTGATTGCTTTATTTTTCATTGTACAATTTCCTAAAAAATGTTGTGGTGATTTGATTTGAATTTGAACGGTAGGGTCGTAATCCGTTCTTAAACAAGATAATTTTTCAATGGGAAGTTATATTCTCACCACAATAATTTATCTCCGTACCATATTTTTTTTTATTCTCTTAAATATTCTTAAATGAAATCACATCAATAACTTTTTAAAACTTCTTTTTTTAATTTTAAAAAGTATGTTTTTCCGTCTCACACCAAAATCATATTTATCTTAATTTTATTTTTTTAATAATTGGTTTTAATTTTTTTAAATAATTTCCTAGTACAATTTTAAATTACAAATTATGACACCATAGCTTTAACTTTTATAATTTGTGTATTTCTTTAAGAAACTCAAGTTTAGTATATCATATTTGTGCAGTAGTTTCACGACGAATGATTTCAATCATTTTCTAAAATTTCAAACTCTTATTTCTAATTTTAGTATCTTAATTTTTATAAGCAAATTTATTGATTAATAAAATAATAATGAATAGTTCATTTTTCTTTTTTTTTCTTTTTGAGTTTAATTTTATTTTTATATATAATTTTTTTATGAAAAGCAAATAATTTTAAAATTACTAACAAATATGTTATAAGTATTAGTATATTGTGGTTAAATAAAAAAATAAATAAATAAATAAATTGTGTTCTAATTTTAAAGTGAAATGCCACTTTTTGTGAGACTAAATTCATTGCAATTTGAAGTTTTTTGAAAATCTATAAAAATTTAATTCGCTGATCGAAAATGTTGGAACATTTATTAATTTTAAAGTTGAATCAAATAAATAAAATAGATATAATTTCGAAAGTTAAAAATAGTTTAGGATTCTATTAAATTAAGTTTGAGAGAGAGTTTTTTTAAAAAAAAAAAAAAAAGAGTTTGAGAGATAGTTTTTTCAATATTTATATGGACAAACATAGATAATTTGATCTCATAAATTAGCTCGTATTAATGCTTAAGTTAAGTGCTTTGATTTAAGATCCAATTTGTATATTTTTCGAGTTAGAAATAATATGTAGAGGAAAATATTACATAGTTAGAAAATATCTTTTATATATATACTAGATTTTCACCCGTGCGTTGCACGGTTAGACATCTTATCAAAGTATCTACGTAAATATCAATATTTAGTTTTAATAAATTATGATAAATAATAAGTAAAAATAAATTTTCGTTTCTATTGATATCATCTATATATTAATAGTTATTTTTTTTAAGTATAGTTATATTTTATTTTAATTTTTCTTGTATGATATAAGTATTCAATTCATAAAAAACATCAATTATATTAACTTTATTTGTGTGCGTCAAGACCCATGTGATATGATGATATCATAGTCAATTCTCAAACCTTTGAATAAATCTGCTCTTGATTGTTGTTTTCACATTGAAATGAAGGGAAGATTTAAAAATATAAAGATAAGATAACTTAAACATATAATTATAAAGATAAGATAGAATTATGAAGATGAGATAATTCAAAAATTAAAAACCAAAAAGTAGAAGGGATAAACATCAAAGTTACTGCATTGATTACCACAAACAAATCAAAATGACCAAAAAGCCCCCATTTGAAGCATTTTGGGCGGGAAAATTGCGGTCAAATTGTACCACACCACCCCTCATTTTATTAATATATAGATTTGACCTAATTTCATTTCATATCTATTATGAATAATTAATTTTACGGATATATATGTAAATTCATAATGGTGTATTTATTAAAAGTATCAGTTAATTGTGGTGTATTTATAATGTAGTGTAAGAATAAAAATTCGTAGTGGAAATATAATCATTCTTTTTCTAGAGAGTTAAATAGGACTCTATAATATGAAGCTAACTTATATTTACTTATTTTTTTTTAAAAGAAAAAGACTTAGTACTCATTCATGGCATTCGAATCATACACAATAGAGGCAATAAGAAAAAAGGGTGCCTCGTTGCAAATAGTCGGGGAAGGAAAGGTAACCGAAAGTCTAGCCAACTCATGGGCCAACGTATAGCTTCTCGTTTTGCAAAAGTGAACTAATGCTTTGTACTACATGTGTTTGAGTCTAGATGCACCTTTTAAAATTGTAATTGTAGTTGAGAGAAATTACCTATTAAAATCATATTCACATTTCACAACAGAAAATGAATAGGAGATATAAGTAGGAAATGAACCAACTAATTCGATTATGATCAGTTTGAAAACACACAAAGAGTGAGGTGATGGTTATGTGAAAAGCAGTCGGTTTCGACTGAAAACCGATAAAAATGTCAGTCAACCAGCGAACCAAACCAAATCAAACTTGACAATCTTTGTTAACCGCTAACCCAAACTGACAAACGCTTATTTGGTTATGGGTTTGGTAGGAAACTAAACCGACACCCAAGTCTAAATGGTCGTTAAATGTATACGAGTCTTATACTGAGAACATCGACATTGGATAAGTTAAATGGGTGTCTTAAAGCATCTCCAATAAGCTTTCTAAAAACAAAATCTTTTTTATTTTAAGAAGTCAAGTATTAAAATTGAGCTCCAATTGACTCTCTATTTTAACATTTTGAAATAAAAAGTGAGTGTGTGTTTGACTTTTCAAATATGTAGGCCGCTAGATATGCTCTTAAATGTATTAGTTAGATGTCTAAACTAAGATCATCCACAATGGTTGTGCTAATTTTAGCCATCAACATACGTAAGAGCAAGATTTAGAAAAAAAAACACAAATAAAGGGAAAAAAGCTAATGGGAATAACCTAGGGAGAAAAAACTCATTTCTAAATAATGTGTGTGGGAAAACTTAGGGGAGGGGGCGTTTAAATTAGACACGTGTTAAAATTTAATTGATTTGCACATGAATTTGTGGGTCAAAAATATTGGATGGAAATGGGTAAATGAGAGCCTAAATTTAACCCCTCACTTACCCAATTTCCCCTCAATATAATATTATCCCCTCCTTCCCTCAACATTTTTTGGATTTGTGAGGTGGAAAAACCCCTATATTAAACAAGCTCTAAGAGCATTCACATTCGTAGTGTTAAAATTAACTATTCACATAAACAAAAAATAGAGTTGTTAGTGATTGTTAAATGACATTTAAGCAAGTTAAATTTAACTATTAATTTGTGTCACATTAGTGATTCTAACTAAGAGTGTTAAATTTAATCATCAATTCAATAGTCAAATAGTGGATCAATCACAATTTAATTAAAATAAAAAGGAAGAAATAATACTACATAAAGTGTTAAGTTTGTTGTTAACTTTAACAATAAAACTAACAACTTGTTAAATTAAATATTTTTAACAACTACTTTAACACCACTAATGTAGGTTATTTTTTGAGTTATTAACTAACAACTCCACTAACAACCTATTTTAACACTACCAATGTAGATGCTCTAAGGAAATATAGTTTTAGTGATTGTTAAAGGTTTAATTTAACAAAAGGCCTCTAACTTTTGAGTTAAGAATCAGTTTCGTTCCTAACATTTTTCGCTTTCCTGGGTCCCCAACCTTTCATAAATATGCACGATAGGTCCATTTTGATAATATTCTCTTAACTTTTCATGGAAAATGATGGTTATACACTTTTAACTTTTTAATTTATAAACAAAATATTTAAAAATAATAAAAAATTAAGAAAAAAACACTCACCTTTGCAGCCAGAAATGGCAGCAAAGGCAGCTGTTTCCGGCAGCAAAGATGCTGCAATTTCTGACAGCATTTTTGGAGGGTGAATCTCCTCATTTGCTGTTGGATGGTAGCAAATAAGGGGATTTTGTTGCTAGAAACGGCAGTATCTGCTGCCATTTCTGGTAGCGTTTTTACGGGGATGATTCCTCCAATTTCTTGCTTTTTCCGGCAGGAAATTAGGGATGAATTCGGCAAGAAATTGGGGGATTCATCCCCCCTCCAAAATTTTGGCGGCAGGAAACGACAGCCTGTACTGCCATTTCCTACAGCAAGTTGAGAGAAGGTGGGTGGGTGGGTGGGTGTTACTTTTTATTTTTTATTTTTAAATGTTTTGCTTATAAAATTAAAAAGTTAAAAGGGTATAACCGCCATTTTTCATGAAAAGTTAAGGAAATAGTGTCAAAATGGACCTATCATGGGCATTTATGAAAGGTTAGGAACGAAATCGATTCTTAACTCAAAGGTTGGGACCTTTTGTGAAATTAACTCATTGCTAAATAACACATGTACAAGTTAATTTTAGCAATTGTTTAATGATTACAATTAAAGTGTTAAATTTAGCTACTAAGTCCAAGTGGACCATATTATTATCAAAAGTTATTAGTCAAATTTTACCAAATAAATAAAAAAAATTTTATGGATAAAAATGCTAACTCAAGTGATAAAATTGTTGTTAAAGTTAACAACAATTTTAACACTAGGTCAAAAAAGATTCCAGATCGGATAGCACTAACACCTCCATCGTAGTTATATTTTGTGGCTGTTAACTGATACATGTTTCTAAAAGTTCATTTAACACCTTCATTGTGAATGCTCTAATACTATAATAGATGTGTTTGTTATATTGTTAAGAGAATCCTTTTTACCAACTTGTTAACGTGCTCCCAAATTTTAACAAATTGAGGTCCCATTTTTATTTGTTGTTGAACAATAAATTTTGAAAAATGGGATCTAATTTTATTTGAGTGAATTCGATGGTCTAATTTAACAAATAATAAGATAAATTGCTCAAGTAAACTTGTGTATTGGCATTTAAGGACATTTTCAAGAGACTCTTTTATTTAAATGACAAATAATAAAACAAATTGTTCAAGTAAACTTGTGTATATGCATTTAAGGACATCTCCAAGAGGCTCTTTTATTTTAAAGATCATCTTTTCAAAAATAAAGAGTATCTTTAAATTTAAAGAGAATCATTTTTTTTATATCCTCCAATATATTCTTTGCAATGGGTCTTTTTGTACATATATATGATGTACAAAATTTATAAACACATTTCAAAAATTGGTCATTTCAAGGACATAAGGTTAGGCACATTTCAGTAAATATGTGGATGTATGTACAAATTATGTACATATATATACATATTATGTAAATATAAGATATGTAATTAGAGCTCATGTTAGTAAACAATTTTTATTTTAAAATGAACCCGGTCAATCTAATTATATTTACACGTTTCATAAGACCCCAGTACTATACAAATATCTACCATTTTTTTTTTTTTTTTGATAAAAAACATAAAGTCTGTTTGTATTCCAATTATAATTGGTGATCACCAATTATCCTAATTTCGCAGGCAAACAATGACTGCAATTCAAATTTAAATTTAAATGCATTTACTAAAATATCCACTTATAAATATCAATAACTATGGTCTATGGGGTGCATTTTATTAAATATCTTTAAATTCAATTTTGAATTACAATCAAAATTTGAATTACACGGGTTCAATTTTTTTATTTTTTAAATTACACATATCTCTCCTCTATTGTCTCTCCCCTTCCCTCCCTGTATCCTCTTTATTAGACTATTATTAAATGAGTTGTCAGTAATTTTCCATTTCCTCTACAATCAATTTCTATTTTAAAAAAGAAATAAAAAAGGAAATAATTTGTTTGGCACCTGGTATTATAAATGGGTTCATTTATAAATTATAGATGGATTTTTTAAAATTAGACCATTATTAAATGAGTTGTCAGAAATTAACAATTACCTTCCTGTCTCGCAATCAATTTCTGTTTTGGAAAAGAAAAAAAAGGGTTTCATTTTGGACTTGGCAATCCATTTACAAGTGAGTTGGACCCAAAATTTGCCTCAGTATATTATATGTCAACGTGACAAGGAAGTTAAAGAACGAGTGTCCCAAAATTTCTTAACTTTAGATAATCTCCTTATAATGTCAAGTATTATTTATATTGACATGTTAATTTGAATTATACTTATTTATCTATGTCATCTAAACTTTTGTTCTCTCTCTCTATCTCTTCATTATTTTTCTCACTCTTTTCTTTATTGGCAACATCATTCAATGTTACATTGTAGGCAATCAATGTGAGTTGTCCGACACTTGAATTGTTCAATTATCATCTATCAAGTGTGTGTCTGACGAGTTAATCTCACATGACGTCTGGTTGGTGATCAATTTCATAAATGGTAACATTGGCAAAACAAACCCATATATATATATATATATATATATTGAAGGAGCAGGACTTAGATTTTGTGTAATGGATATTAGTGATTTATGTGATACATATATGCGCAACGTAAAATGGATTTGATTTATTTTATTTTATTTCTTATTTCTCACAGTGTGGTGATTTGCAACGAATGAGTATTATTTTCCTTTCAAAGTAAAAATGGAGGTATATTGCCTAAATAAATTTAAGACTCGAGGTTATAAGTGTCAAGTTCAAATAGTTACGGACGTAAATCTTAACAATCCAGAGGGTCTGGTAGATAGTACGATAATATGTATGGTAGGATTATCTCCCAAAATAATTATATATACCACTTAATTGAAGTTTGGACTTAAGGTTTTAAGAATAGTTAGTTCATTTTCGTCAAAATTTCAATAAATCATAAATAGATAGGAAAAGATATATTTTGTGATAAATGTTATACTAGTAATTTCACCCGTGCGTTGTACTGGATGATATTATCAGATAAAATAAACAGTTTAATAGAAGTAATCATGAAAAAATAATAGAATGTGGTTATTTGTGCAAGTCAATGGATACATTTCTCACTTCAACATTGTAAGTTTATGGGTGTTGCACGGGATGATAATAGCAGATAATATAAATAATTCAAAAAAATTAAATTGCATTGTATAAAAAAGATACTATAATATTTGCTCATTTATTTATGTGTAAAGAAAAACATTATAAGTGCTACCAGTAATACGATATAGTTGATAGAAGTTAAACGAAGATTATTACTTTCTTCGACGCTCTTCCGATCTATTCCCCTTTCATTTTTTATATATATTAAAAAAAGTATCACCATACAATTTTGTGCATATTTGATTTAAGTTAAAGATTAATCCATATTTGATCAAGATTAATCCATATTTGATTTAAGGCAAAGAAATAATGATAAAAATCACTTATTCAAGTTATCCATATTTAATTCAAGTAAGAGAAAGATTAATAGGAATCATTGATTTAAGTGGTGGCATAATTTAAAATACAATCAAAGTTACATTGTTCTCATATATTGTAGGGTGTTTGCAAATTAGATTAGATTAAAAAATATAACTATAAGATATTTTTTATGTGAGAGGATATGTATAAAAAGTTAAAATTAAGAATCAATTATATCTTTTATTTAGTGTGTTCAAATTTTTTTAGAGATAAGTGAATAGCATTTTAAGAAATTAGGTTTGTGAGACAATCTATATAGAAAGCTAAATTTATGAGTCTATCATTTAAATTATAGTTTAAAGCAAGAGAGAAATTATTCCCGTTAGCTTGTGTGATTTAACTTTGAAATAAATAAGAAAATTAAATTATGTTAGGTATGACATTAAATGAGCATTCACCAAATGTCTAGTGTAATTTATACTGCCAAACGTCTATGTGATGAGAGATCGTTAGGAACGCACGAGTATGTTCCCCCACATGTGGATTCTCAATAATTTCAGGCTACATAGACATCTAAGAATATAATCCGCCAAACGTCTGATGAGAGATCAAGAAAAAGTATAACCTTGTCAAGTTGTAAAAAATAAGAATAAGAAAAAAAAAAAAAAGGTGTAATGCAGGGGTGGAACAATCATCCATTTTCTAAAATGCTGCCAGGCTTTAGAATGAAATTGAGGAATTTCTAAAAAAGTCCAAAATTCAAGTGGCATTTCCAAACATGTCCCCTATTTGGATTTGGACAAAAACGTCTCTTTGTGACATTTTTACCTTTATATTTTCTCTAATTTATAACTTTTACCATCATCTTTCCCACCCCCATCAAACCCTAGCCACCACCATCTCCCCCATCACCTCCGGCCACCATTCTCTCCCTCCATCCCCCCATCCCCCAACATCTTTTTCGAACCACTGGTTCTGCAAATCGGATATGTAGTACTAGATTGGTGTTGCGATGGGTGCAACATGTCGGTGGCGCTGCAAATTATGCTACGTCGCTAAGGTTTAGCACTTGTTCTGGAGGAAGGGGGGTTAGATTTAGAGTTAGTTTGGTGTTAGATTGGAATTGTAATTTTGATCAATGCGAAGGGTATAATTGACATTTTACCACTAAAAATGGCCATTTTTGTCTAAGTTATAGAAAGTGATTGTTTTTGTCCTTGACACGTTAATTTTGGCCATTTTCGGAAATTCCCCAATGAAATTTCATAAAGGTTCATTTTTAGCATATCGTTTTTGAAAAATCTCCATTTTGAAGACTTAAAAGAAGAGTAAAATGGCAATTCTTATGGAAGTGAAGTTCACAAAGGGAAATGGATGAACATTTGCATGGAATCTGATTGCCTCTGATTGATTAATTGTTTTAGGAGGGGTGAGTTTTTTTCCCAACGAACGCTTCTTAGTAAAAGTTTGTGGCTTTTATTTGAGCTCAACAGTGGTTCTTGCATCTCACATTCCCCGAGATGGGAACAAAGTTGCCAGTATGGTCGCTTCATGTACTTTGTTCTCATCATTTTGCAGTTCATAGACTAAATGTATCTCATTGTTGTTTGGCTCACCGATCAATTAAGATATTTGTGAATGGCGGACACTGAGATGACATTTCAACTAGGGGTGGGCATGCAAACTGGAAAACTGAAATACCAAACTGAACTGGACCAGTTCGGCTCAGATTTTGGCGTCGACATGTTGGTTTACTATTTGTAAAAAGTTGAACCGAACCAGAGTGACCCGGTTCAGTTGAACCGAAATTTTTTTAATTTTATTTTATTTTTCTCTTTCTAACGTGTTTAGATTTACAATAAGGTGTCACAATGCATTCTCAGAGATTAATTTTCCTCACGAATTTCTCTCTTTCAATCAGTCATCAAGATTTACAATAATGTGTTCATATTTTTTTTTTCTCCAATTTACAATTTAGATAAAAATCAAAATCAGACTTGACACATTCAAATTGAAACCCTAATTTTGTGGGCACACTCAATATACAATTTAGAATCAGATTGAATCAGCAACACCCAAAAGATGAAAGCATCCACAAAAAAAAAAAAGAATATGTTAGCTGCCAACGCCGCCTCCATGGCTACCGCTGTTCCATTCCGTCTGTGCAGATGTTGACGAACACGGCCTCGCCGTTACTATTGTAGTTGCACTATTGCCTCTAGCTCCATCGTCACCGCTTTCATCGCCGCTGCTTGACTCTTGGCTCCAACTGCTACCGCCTCCTCTCTCACTCGCTTACCCCTCTCTAAATGTCTGAAACCTAACCCTAAGCCAAATCTCTTCTCTTTTAAATAATGGAAATGGGCTTAAAATTGGACCTTAAAGAAATAGAAAACTTGGGTCAAATTTCAGCCTTAAAAAAAAGATAACAACCCGAAACCCGACCCGACCCGCTGTGGGATGGTTTCAGTTTGCATTTTGGCAAACCAACTTTATGTCCGGTCGGCTCGGGTCTGGGCCAAAACCAACCCGCTTGACCTGATGTCCAGGCCTAATGACAACTGCAACACTTCCATCATACCGATTTCAGTTCAAGACTCAAGAGGGTTTTGCTCCACTGTTAAGTAAGTCAAATCTACAATCAAGACAAATCACCGAGCAAGTTTGTTTATGATTTCAAAGAAGTCACCTTATCTTATCTTATATTATATATATATTAAAGTAGGATAGTGGTCATATGTAATTTTTTCCGCCAAAACCACTATCCTACTTTTATATGCTTCTTTTATTTTATTTTTATTAGTATTAATGTTGTTGTTGTTGTTTATTAATAACAATAGTAATCCATGAGTGATATTTTATTCTAATATTTTATTCTATAATAATATATAAAAATTTATATCTATTTTTATTTTATATATAATATGCTATTTATTATCTATTAGTTTTTTATGTATCTATTCTATTAGTTTTTAAGCTATCTTTAAAGATTTAATATTTCTTTAAAATGATAATAGTTAATAGATAAATTTCAAGTCTTGTATTATTGGAAGTTTGGAACTTCTTTCTCATTTCTATTTAATGCCTGTTCGTGGGATTACGGGTATAACAATAAAGTAAAATTAATTCAGTTTCAAAAATTTTACTTTAATTATGATAAATGTACATCATATAACATATGACTATATGTTTAGTACATTATTTAATTTATTATTTGTTTTTTTGAGAACTTACATATTGGTAAAAATTTAAGTTGGGGGATATAATAGTAATAATATTTAATGATGATCATCTAGAACAAAAATAAAAAAATTTTTAAATTTTTTTAGAGCGAAAAGTAGTTAAAATTTAATATTAGGGATAAATCATATAAAATAAAATCTATCATTTGTTGTAATATTACTTCTCTTGAGTCTTTTATAATAGGAGGGTGTGTACTTTAGATTTTTAGAATAGATTTAATGAATAGTGATTTTTTTGGGAGAATGTATGGCATTGTATAAGGAAATACGAAAAATAATTTATCCAAAAGTGTGCGTTAGCTAATGAATATGGAAAAAAAATTTCCTTCTGACAAATGAATATCATTCATACTTTAAATGTGTTCTTGAATTTCTTATACTGATACTTATTGAGTAAGGATGTGGGTGTGAGGTAATTCTAGAGTTTTATAAAGTTTGTATGTTCTCTTTTCCATAATTTTTTTATTTCTATATTCAACATGAAATTAATTTTGTATTAAAAAAATTCTCATTCTCATTAAATAAAAACATTATACGTTTCAATTTGATTCTATTTATGTATATAGTAACATATGTATATAAGTGAAAGTATACAATAAAATTATAATTATTTAGTTTTTCAAATTACAACACTTTTTTGGTTAATTATTCTATTCCATGCAACGCACGAGTATACAACTAGTATTATGTAATAAGGTGAATTCAAGCTCAAGACGCATCGTACAAGGCAATACCACTGGAATCGGCAGCGCCGCTCTGTAGTGCCTTGAATGGGAGCTACCACCACAAGTGAACTAATAAGTAAGTCGTGACAAAAATCAAAATAAATCAGTGAAGAACAAGGTAAATTTTAAATAGAAAAATAAACAATACTTTATCACCAAACCTGATTGGAAATGATCATTTTTACAGAATTCCTAAATTCTCGCCTTCCATTGCAAAATCCCCATAAATACATGTGAAATCATTTTAGGGGTTGTTTGAAACTATTTATCAGAATTAAATTATAAAGAGAAATTATAAAGAGGTGAAATGAGTGGTATATATTTAATATAAATTTGAAATTTGTGAGATCGGTGAAAAGTAATCAAATCAATAGTTAAATCAGTGATATATGAGATTATAAAGAGAAATGATAAAAAGGATCAAACACCCCCTTAAACACGGAACCAAACAACTCCTTGTGTTCACGTCCCGGAATCCAAGCCCCATTAAATCCACTTCACTTGGCCCCCATAATTCCGCACTCCCGCTCCCTCCACTCTTCAAAAATTTCGAATCTGTGCCCAAAAAACCCCACACGAAGCTCGAGTGGCTCTTTGTGGCGATCTCCAAACTCTCTGAAAGCGCTATTTTTCCTCTTTCCTCATATCTTTCTCCTACATTCGCTACAATGCCGATAAAGAGGAAGTCCTCGTCAGCGAAGAAAGACGCTTTGCGGTGGAGTCGAGCAGGAATTCGAAACGGCGAGCATCCGCGCGGGCAGAGATCGGATGTGGCTTTGGACTCTGTTTTCGGATCTGGAGGAGAGAGTGCAGGGGAAGTGCTGGAGACTGGAAACGCTGAGAGTAAATCAAGACTGGTTGATATAGATGAAAAGTTGAAAGATCGTGTTGAGGGAGATGAAGAAGAAGGTGTTTCTAGGTTTGTTGGGGAGCCGGTTCCCAATGAAGAAGCTCGTCAGCGATGGCCACATAGATACAATGCTTCACCGGTAATGTTCCTTTCCCCAGCCACAAAGAAACAGTATTTATGCTGGATTTGTCTTCTGTTAACATATTTATGTATACTTCCTGTTTAACACTCGCTGTTTGACTAAGAAGGCGCTCTTGTTGTATTTATATTGGGAATATCATGTGCTTAGGCCATCTCCAATTGGAACGTTATTGGCACTGGCCAGTATATCTGCCATTTTGCCATCCAAATTCCCTTCAACGGAGTGTCAACTCGGGGTGGTACGGCAAAATGGCAAAGATTGAATATTTACTAAATTGTCGCTGAAATTAGGGTTTTGGCTCTCCTCTTTTTAGGGGATAGAACTGTTGGGCTGATTTTGGGACTCTTATCTATTTGCGCTTTTGTCAATTACAAGTGTTCAATCATGGAACTTGGGCCCGTTACGTTTTGAATTGTTTCTGGGAGCTCCCTGACTTTTGTAATAGGTTGGAGATGAGTGTTTAAACTAGTGTAAGACTTGCACTATTTTGGGCGTAGGGTTGCTCCAAGATGGTGTCAATTAGAATCTATAGGTGTCTACTGCGTCAATTATTTTTAAATCCCAAAAATGTATCTTCCGGACTAAAAAAACACTTTTTAGTTTCTAATTACCCAATTGTTCTTTTTAACTGTTGCAAAATGTTTGGAAATATATTTTATGAATTAATATTTGTTATTCTACCTTAAAAAACACACTGTTTTTTTTAAGGAATAAAACACATTATTATTATTATTATTATACCTTAAAAACACACATATACACCACTATGTTTCTACTCTTATTCATTGTCTTTTCTCTTTTCTTTTCTCATATTAATCTTCTCCTCTTCCTTGTTTCTGTTCTTATAGTTGAAACCCACTGCAAAGTAGTATATTAGTATTAACTTTACCTTTTTTTATTATGTTCCTTGTCAACCGAGATTTGTTTATCAGTTATTATTCATATTTAGATTAGATGTTTTAGATTGCTTATCCATTGATAGCACTTCTAGATAGGTATATATCACTACGAAACCGCTATGTTTGAGTACCTCTCTATGCACTTGTTAACCTTATTTTCTATGGAGCTAAATAGGGCTCTATAAGTGTGTCCAATTACCAATCAGAATTCGCTACATGTATGAAGCCACAATTGATTTTCTGCTGGGTGATGGGAAATTAGTTGGCTTCATATAAAAATTGCTTGTTAACCTGCAAACCTATGATTTATTCAACTTATATAGTACTTATTGTTTTGGGTGAAAACAGGAAGTTCTTCAAGCCAGACGTCACTTTACCAAAGCTGAGGTGGATGGGTATCTGTATAATCTGGAAGATGATGCACATGTTAAGGTGAAACCCTTATCTTGGTTCCTAAAGTGGTTGTTTAAGTTGCATTCTTCTCATGTGTATGTCTGGACGCATTTTTGCTCAGCAAAGCTTTGCCTTCCACTTCATGAATACTTTTGTATCTTTTGATTTTCCCCCATTTCTTGCCATCCTTGCATTTTTGTAACCGTATTCTTGCAAATGAAACAAATATATTACTAAATTCCAGTGGCATTGTTTTTGCCAACAAAATCAAATGCATGCCATGTGGATATTTTTATTGGATTTCGAGGAAATCTTTTGAGCTTCCGTTTTGATGATACCTAGCCTGTGCTTGTGCTGAATAATCACCTAAGCCATGTCCAAGATAGATAGTGTTACGGTTGCACAAAATTTGCTGATGAAGTGTCTGTGTTTTTTAATTAAGAAATCCTTTCATAATAGGGAGAACCTTTGCCAAATTATTCTAGTTGATTATGAATCTCAAACCTTGTATAACTTTATGTTGATTTTGACAATGAAATGTCAATTTTTTTCTTCAAAATATTGTCGTTCTCGGCTGATCAAAACATTAACTAGAATGCTTTACTCTGCAGTTTTTTTAAGGTGTCGTAGTATGCATTTCATTTCTTTCACATTTAAACGGCAGCTTTTCTGTTGATTGCATATGTTCCTTTATCAATTATGTTGCTACCTACCTTGACTGAAGGTTGTGGTAGTGTA
>CAVNYN010214873.1:21550-71016 GCA_963692815.1 Nyctanthes arbor-tristis | reverse complement strand
CCCCCCCCCCCCCCCCCCCCCCCCCCCCCCCCCCCCCCCCCCCCCCCCCCCCCCCCCCCCCCCCCCCCCCCCCCCCCCCCCCCCCCCCCGGTCGTATGCTTTGGACGTGTTGCATCAAGGCTATATATGTTTGATTTATAGTGAATGTCTCCTTGGGCCCTGCCTCATTAGTTCCTCTCCTTGGTCTGGGGGTTTCCCAGTAAAACTAAATGTGTTTTCACTACTTTCATTGTTAAGCTGGTTCATGATAAAGGGATGATTGAGTGGCATGCAACCGAGCTTTTGGCACCAAAAATAAATAAATAAATAAATAAATTAGAAAACAGGTTCTATCACAAAGGAGTCCTGACCTGAAATGACGATAAGGACATCCATGATGATCTCCAACACCTGGAGTTGAACTTATAATCTTTTGACATGAATAGGGAGTGTAATCCTGAAATCCTCAAGACAAAGATTATCAAAAATTGGAGAAAGAAAACTTTTAAGAAATTATGCATTAATCTCCAATATCAATCATGAAAGAGACACCTTAGGTTAATTGCACAAGGAAATAAAGAAACAAAATAAGATAAAAGTAAATATATCCTTCATAGTTTCATTTTGTTCCCCTTCCAGCCTAAATAAAATGTATACTCTTTTTGCAGATCTACATTTAAAAACCCCGTGCATATTTTTCACTTTATTACCCATAATCTTACACAACATGACAATCAGATATTGAAGAATGATTGTTTTACTATTCGAATATAAGCTGGGGAAAAAGGAAAATTGCCCTAAAAATATCAGCGTCCGTTTTACAAATGATATATCAGAACAATAACAGGCGGCCCATCATTCATCATTATAATCATTTTCACCCGGGCCACCAGTTGTACGAATGATATTTTAATACTTCTTCCACTCTTTCCCTTTAGAACTAATACTACATTTTGATTCCAGTATGCATTGATCGGACTCTCCACTCTAGAAGAAGTACCCATGTTGGACACTCAAATATGAGATAAGGGTATGGGACTCTTCTTGGATCCTTCGTCAAAAGAAAATCCTTTATATCATTCAAAAACAATAGAAGATCCTCTCTAACCTCCAGGAATGCATATAAAATTATCAAAATATAAATTTCTCAATTTTAAATTTATAAGACGAATTCATGTACTTATTCTGAACTTTGGACCCTTTCAGCAGAATCCTGGTATCCTCAATTTCAAGAAAAGAATCCTAGATGGACACCCTGTACCAGCCACCCGTATCTGAGTGCAACATAAATTCCAGCATTACATTACTTTCTCCTTTTCTTTTAAGATAAATGGTGGTCCTCGAGCATGTAGAGGTCAGGAAAACCTATTATTTTCATTCTACTCATATATTTATAGACCTACTAGAACATCCTAAATAACACTCACCTTGTCTCACCGTGAACATCATATGTTTAGACAATTTAGGTCAACGGGATGTATTACAAAAGCAACAATTTGTGTCTGATATATGTTGACTGCTATTTGACATAAACACTAAACCTCACTGCACATATGTTAATATTTAGAAGGATTCTGAACCAAAAGTTGAATAAATGAAGGTAAAATCTTACAAAAAGAAATAACCACTAGGCCAGAAAGGGAGGATATTCATGTAGAATTAAGAATCTAAATGCTAGCATCCAAAAAAAAGTTGTCAGTCAGGTACAATTTTAACTTACTGTCCTCTTCCCTTCTTTCCCATAATTGTGGCGGATCCCATATGCATATTCTTTGTCAAATCTCTCAGCACCAACCTAAGAAGTAACACAAAAGAAAACTTTAAAAAATTGAATGGAAGCAGATGCATAATGCACGATGTGAGCCCAGCAGGAAGGAAATCTAATTCTGTCAACAAGAGCTCCTAAACATTAAGATGAATATAGGAAAACCCAGCATTTGTCGGTATTGAACCCTTTGAATTTTCCCTTTACACCCATGTCAGATTTCTATTTGCATTACGAAATAGAAATGAGCAGAATCATTTATGTCAAGTACTATGAACTTATCCACCACTTGTATCACTAATTTCGTTTCTTTTTCCAAACAACAATGAGTAAGACATAAGGAAAAGAAAGGAACTACTGTGCTTACCTTACTGGAGAACTCAGCTTTCCAAAATGCTAGGGCATCATCCAGCTTTAGCCCAACGCCCTAAAAATGCAGTAGCACACTATTTCAGCACAATGATGAAATGAGAAAATTCCTTTCCTGTTAAAATTATCAGGTACTCTACTGACATATTAGACGAAGTAAGCATTCATCTTCACTGATTATATTAAAAGTTCAATGCAAATAATCACAATGATCTGTAGAAGTGCACGAAATTGCAGTTTACTGAAACACATCATTTTCCAATTACCTAGCTTAAGAAAGATTATGTTTGGTTATTACATAACATGATTATGGAAGCCCATTGTTGCTCTAATTAATGAATTCAATATAGTAAACGTAAGACCAGTTAATAAAAAATTTTAGTACTCAACATTCAAAAAAAATGCATAAACGCTAAAATCAATGGAAAGATTATTATGTCCGTACGATGCATCAATCAATTAGAGAAGACCTCATCAATAAATTCTTGCGTTCTGAAATGCCAAAACTCACCTAAGAAGACACCATATTAGTGGAAGGGTATAAGTAAGAAGACTAGATAATTAATTTCTAAAGCAAATAACCTTGAGAAATAGACCCAGTTGCATTCGACCTCCATGCCTCAAATGATGATCCTCTCTAAGCTGCAACAAAATGGTGAAGATCATGAAGAAACAAAAGCAGAGATGAACACACTCTAGAAACTGATTCTGACAACTATCTGAAATTACAGAGAACAAAGACGGTTATAATAATCCAATGGCGTGAAAAGCAACAATTAACCTAATTTCACAGATAAAGTTGTCACCTTGTCAAACAAATGACGCATGCAGAGAGGGAATGACCTTTTTGCAACTTGATCGATTTCTTTTAGTGATAGTAAACCATATTCTTTTGGCTGTAATGGCAATATAATAAGTCAATCAACTGATGCCAAACTTCTGACATTCCAAAATTTACAATTGATCTTTACCTGGCTGTAGTCAGGACCTAAATAACTTGTAGATAGGGCTTCAATGATCTATGTAAAGAAAATGAAGTCAGATACAAATTAGCAGGCAGAACAAAATTCAGAAGATAGAGCATTTATGAATCACTACTGGATACTCACAGGAGTAAGCCGCTCCTTTTCTTGTTCTCTGATCATAGATGTCCATTTTCTGAAAGCAAACACCGGAGTTGATAAATTGTAGAGGATGAAACCTTTCTTGTCAGATAGGGGGAAAACTCAAATTTTGAAATGCATATTTTATGAGCACAGTTTAAACCATATCTATGTTTTAGACTTTTCCCACTGACAAACGAATGCAGAAAAATCTGAAATCTCATCATATGTTGAATGATTTTATCATAAAACTACCCTTGCATATCTGTTTGGTTTCTAATTTTTAAGAAATATGACTGCTGAATTTTAAAAAACATTAGTCTACATCTGACGCATCTTTGTTGTGGATACAAGTTTTTGGAGGATCGTATAGATTTTACTCTGCACAAAAGATTATCAACGTCTGTAGTCTTCTAAGAAAGAAAATTTCCACACCATAGAAAAGTTGATAATCACAAGATATGAAGAACTAGCCATTGAAGCAGGATACACATCATGGAGAGATTCCAGTTATTATCCTTCTAAAACCCCAAAGGAAAGCTAATTAACATCATGAAAAATAGAAAATAAAAATAATCTCTTTATGAGAGCAAAACAATGAAAACGAGTTTGGACAGTTACCTGTTTGTCAGTGCAAGTGCCTTTGAAAGATGGCTGCGGTATTGTGTCATAAGGAGGGAAATCACCTAAGAAAAAAATATTAGAGCCACTTAAATGCGCATCTCAGGGGAAAAGACGAAATCCATTATTTATTATTGAAAGTGAGTTACTCAGCATGTAAGACCTTCACCTGATTCATTGCAACATATGCATTCCCTTTCTGGATAAATACTTTACGCCTTGCCACAAGATCTGGAACGTTCTCAAATGGAACCTTCAATTTTTTTTTTTTTTTTTTTAATGGGAAACAAGGAATGAATAAGTTCAAAATCAACTAGAGCAAATATGGGGCCTAATGCCCTAGAATCCACGACATCTTGTAATTCTAACCCAAGACTACTTGTATCTAGGCATACTTTTGCAAGAACCATTTAGTTTTATGCCTTCGGGGACTATGGCATATTTGGTGAAGACGGTGTAGATGTGGATAGCCTACATAACCTATCGCCAGTTCTGTGAAAGTGGGGAAAGAGAAGAAGGGGCATTAGCAGTCAATTACCTTGTAGAATATGGTATCAGCTGCAAAAAAAGAGAAAAAATGAGAGAGATAACTACCAAATAGAAACTAAGGATATTTCACCATATATTCTTGTGTGATCCAGATAAAGTTTAAAGAAGTAGTTTAGTATGTACCACTGGATAAAGGTGGGCCACTGGAGCGTGCTACTTGGTTCAATTTGTCTTTCACATCTCTGCTTAGCCAAGAGAAAAAGGGTGAAAGTTACGTTGTGAATACTGTAGGTTAACCATGTCAGTATTTTATAAAGGAGCACCAGTATGTGCCTGTGGTAATGAACAACGTGAAAGACCTGCATAAATCAGCAATTATTGGTAGTATATCCTTAGTACCTCATATTCAGAAATGCTTGTGGCTTTGTATGGCAGGTCAAACTCTGCAACTAGTGCCCTCTGCATCCAGGAGTAAATATCCATAAGAGACCAATCAATCATAAGATGCTAACTAATTTTAACGACTGTAGTGTCCTGAAGCCGGAGCCTAAGACTATATAATTAAATTGCACCTGGCCTTCAGGAGTTTCATCTTGAAAACGATAGAAAAACAATGAAGTCTCCATTGAGAGAAACCATTTCCTCAATTCCTCCCTTTGAGGCATCAGATAAAAAAAAAAAAAAGAAAAAAAGAGAAGGAAATAAAGATGAAAAGTGAGAAATAACAAAATTTACAAGGAAAATATAAAGCACGTGAAATATTGAGCTTACTCTCTGCAATAAACTAGGCGCAGAACAAAATGGGAAATGATATCCTTGTTGACAGCCTCTGATGCTTCGGAGAGCATCATATTGACCTTCCATAGATCCTTTACCTACAGCAAATGCCACTGATTTTACCCTTAAAGGATTCTTATAAAAAGATGGACATTTATAGCTGGACATATAAGAAATGCGTCGACACTTTTGACATACCAATTCCTTCATTTCTTCAGGTTTCTTGCCCCGAGACAATCCATCTGAAATCCCTTGCAAAACTGTCGGACCAATTTTAACCGTCAAAGTAAATAAAAGGACTCATTTCCGCCAAATTCCAGAGGTTTCGTACAGAAAATAATACATCAACAAGTCCCAACAGCTTTTGGAACCGTTTTAATGAACAGATTATAATGTATTACCAAAATATAAACCAAAAGTTCATGAAATTATCTTTAACAGAGGAGGGAGGGAGGGAGGGAGGGAGGGAGGGAGGGAGGAAGAATCTAAGAATAATGAACAAACGTAACGACTTCATACGCATGTTACATTTACGAGAGACATAAAAAGACCTCGAAGGCGCTGAATTGCATAAAGCTCAAATTCTTCTAGTCGAACTTCAAGGGTCGGGGGCGAACGGTAAAGCTGAATAGTCGGAACCACAACGCCGGCGGAGGCAAACGCGGAATTCCTCTGAGATCGGACCGCTTCCATGGATCAAGAGTTACTCTCCTTGTTGTTTTCCCGGGATTTTAAAATCTAAGGAACAAATGTACGAAACAAATTCAGCGGTTCGACGGCTGAAAGACGATGGAAGATGAGGAAAATGGCGGGAAACGGTTGCCCCCGTCTTCTGTTATGGGCTTTGGTTTACTTTGGAGGAATAATTAGGTCAAGCACTCAGTTACAATTGTTTGGGCAATTGTAAAATACGCCCAAAACGGTGAAATGAGCTAATTATGCTGCCCAATTTTTCCCTTAGCTCCCTTGGCCCAGGCCCCAGGTTATTTGTTGTCTTTTTCCCCACTTTATTTTCTTTTTTTACATACTTCCAAAAGTAACAAAATTAGGAATACACGAATAAACATGAATTAAGGTAATTAATTAAGTACGCCTAATTTTCTTTCTTTTTTTTTTTTTTTTGAGAGAAACTACGCCTAATCTTCACTAAAGTCTGTAAAAGTCATTTTTTTTCTTTTCATTTGCCTCCGGCTTGTTCCTCTTCACCTATAACTTTGGCTTTGTTTTCCCCTTTTTCCTTGACCTTTTTCCTTATTACTTGTTTGACTATTATTTTTGTTCCGGCTTTGTGACTTTTAAAAGTCACACTTGCAATACTATTTAAATAAAAAGTCACACTTAGAAAAAATAACATTTTACATTTTTTTATTAATATATTACATCAATGTGACTTTTTAAAAATATATGAGATTTTTCTTATACGTGACTTTTTAAAAGTCACATTTTTTAATTAAAAAGCACAAAAATGTGACTTTTTAAAGTGTGACTTTTTACTTCTATGTGTGACATTTTCCTCTACGTGACTTTTAAAAAGTCATATTTTTAATTAAAAAGTCATATAAAAATGTGACTTTTTACTTTTATATGTGACATTTTTCCTATACGTGACTTTTCAAGACGATTTAAATATGAGTTTTAAATTTTTATACATGATTTTTTTTCATGTATGTGACTTTTTTAATTAAAAAATTACATATTTAGATTAAAAGGTCACATAAAAAAAAGCTACCCTTAATTTAAAAGTTACATCAAAAAAGAAAAAAGAAAAGAAAAGAAAAACATTATCAAGAGAATTTCATCTAACCAATACGAGCTCATGTGCGCATCACATTAATGGTTTAGGACTATATCCTACCGCATCTTACCGTATTTCACCGTAAAAATCTGGCTTTTCCTTGGCGCAAAACTTTTGGATGTAGATTTCAAAACCATTTTTGTTTTGGAGGTAATTTTGTAAAGAACCCATTAATTAATAGGTTGGGAATTCGTTATAATAATAGACATAAGATTATTAGGGTATTATTATTATTAGATGTGGCCTTTTCCCTTTTGGGTTTTCCTTCCCCGAGCCCAATACACTTCCCCAGAGCCCAAACACTAAGACTGGCCAAAGCTTAAAAAATAAAAAAATAAAAAAAAATTCTCACCTTTACTTAGGTGTGGGCCGCAGCCCAGTGTGGCCCCTCTCCTGTCTCCGCACTTGATTGTAGTTCAAACCTCCGTTAGAAGTGTTGCACGATTATACTGTCAGACACTTATGCAACACGAGATCATTAAACAAATTATGTTTTGAACGCTTTGCTTTGGCAAGAAATTTTTAACAAATTCTGTGCATATGTTTGCATAGTTGTGTTCAAAATTATGAACTTTTATACCTTTAAGGGATGCACGTAGATGTCATTTATATTTTAATATATAGTATTCAATTATGAAATGATGTTTCAATAGATGGTTTCATATTTGACTAGAAATATGGATTACTCAGTTTTAACATATTGAAGAACACTAATGTAAATCCAAGTTACATAGATGGGGAAAAACATTTATACTATCCAATGACTTTGGATTTAACTCATTGAAATGATGAATTTTTTTGAATACTTGGATTTGCCTTGCATTGTTATGTTGCTTGTTGCACTTCTATGCAATAAAATGACATCCCTTTTGCAAACATGCTTGAACATGAAGGTTTAAAAGATTTCTTTCAATTGAATAAAAGAATTACAAGAAAAAAGTATAGAGATGCGGGTAGTATTTCTACGTATGAGAAATGATTCCATAGTGAAACAATAACATTACTCAAGTCTGGAGTAATGTTTAATTAATAAAGTGATTTGATAAATCTAGAAAAAATGTGCAATTGTTGAAGTGAAATGTGAATTTAGCTTATGAACGGTGTAAAGTTGCGACTATACAATAACTTGAATAAGACTCTTTTAAAGACACTGACTAAGAATTGATACGAGAAATAAAGTTGAAACTTATAATTAAGTATCTACCCATGATGGCAATCTTACCCGATTATACAAACAATAAAAAGTAATGTCTACCAAAAATAATAATATCCGCAAGTTCACATGTTGAAGAAGTAATAAAGTGGATTTTGAGTTTGGATTATCATTCTCACGAGGATCGAATTAAGTAACAAAATTATTAGTTCTTACCTAAGTTGAATGATCAATCAATTTTTGTTATGAAAAGAAAATAAAATAAAGTAAATGAAATTAAGCGAATGAAATATATACAATGATTTCGAGAGAATTATATGATGAATATATATTAGGACTCACGATTTTACCATAATTGGTCTACCTAGTCTTGCGACAATCAATATATCTTACAGTCGAATTTCACATTAATTAACTAGTCTTTTCGAAACTAGTTAATCTTATTTAATTAAGCCCATCACTTATCTCTAAGTGAGCAAGTTATCAACCGTTTTAAATGCATATAGCAACAAGAAATTCATGTAAGTCTTCTCAAATTTCAACATACGATAATCGCACTAACTATAAGCATATCTCTTTGCCTGGTCTCATTTAGTGATTCTTATTGCATAAGCTAACATAAGTATTCTTCTCTTGAGTTCAATAAAAGTCCATAGATTCATTCATCAATTGACTAATTATAAAAAGATGAAGATAAAATAATTCACCAATAAGTATTTAATATAAAAATTAATTGTATAAATTAAGCATCAAAAAACACGACTAGGGTTCCAATTTGGTTACATCATTTGTCTTAACTTAAAAAAATTAAGTACACAACATAGATGAGAAAAATAATATTAAAAATTAAGAATATAACCCAGAAAATCAGGTCTTGAAGAAGATGAAGAAATCTTGTACTAAGTTTCTCCTTCTAAAAAATGATGATTTTTTGTACTGTGTAGTCCTAATCTCTCCTCTTTTCTTTTGAAATAAACCCTTTTATAAGAAACTTAAAAACCTCAAAAAGAATATTAGAGCTATGCCCAAAAAATACCAAAAATAGAGTTTGAAATGAATTAGGAAAAAAAACCGCGCTGGCTGCCGTATAACTGTGTTGTGGAACTGTGCAAACCATTAAAGCCGCACAGTACAAATTTTCTTATGAATTTTTCAACTATGCGGCTACAACCCATATGCTCTGCGGCCACATAGTTCATTTATGCTCTCTGAACCTTCAATCTCTCCACAACTTGCAGCTGCATAAAACAATTTTGGCTGCACCTTTTTTCACCACCTATTTGGTCCTCAAACTTTTTCCTTACTTCCTTTTGCTTCCAAATCTTCACAATACTTGCACAGTTGGTCCAAATTCATTTGTTTCACTCCTTTTTAGATTTTATCCTACAAATTAACACAAAACACTTAAATATGCACAATTAAGAGCATCTCCAATGCAAACGTCTAGTCTTGTTGTGACGTGGAGGAGGGATATAGACACATAAATTTACAAATTTCAATTTTCTCTCTCTTCTTTCATTTCTTTCTTACCTTTTAATCTCTTTATTTTCCATTTTTCTTCACAATGTCTTTGAGAAAGTCTAGCGGTAGAAAGTGTCAATGACATTGTGAAGAAAATATAGAAAATAAAAAGAGAAAAAGGTAAGAAAAAAGTGAAAGAAGAGAAAGAAAATGAAATTTATAAATTTTATGTGTCTATATCTCTCCTCCACGTTACCTCGAGACTAGACATTTGCCTTGGAGATGCTCTAAGCTAAACACCACAAACTTCAACACAAAGTAGAGTATCTAATAAACGTAAATTATGCACTTAACAAATAACAAGTCTCTTGAAAAGTAGATGGTTTTAACACTTAATCTTTTGTTAAACCCTATTCTAGATTGCAAGTGCCAGTTGTCATGGATTGAGGGATAAGCTGTAAAACTCTTAATAAAGTTCAAAACATCATATCAAGCATCTCTAAAACGTGACAAAGAAACTGTAAGAACTTCACATATGTGAACTTCAAAGTGGTGTCGTCTCAATAGAATTAGAGTTTCTCAGCTAAAAGTTCAAGAATAGCTAGGATTAGCGCTAGAGACTATAAGCGAGTTGATTTCAACTTATTAGACATCAAATTTATGTGTATGTTTTAACGGCATCATCACATGGAAAATAACATGTTCAAATCTTTCACGCTACCTAGGATTTCGATGTTACTTTGTGAGAATTACATTAAAATTGGATTAAATCGAAAGATATCCATACAATGTATGCTTATTAAGTCTCGTTAATGTGAGTTTGTGATAATTATTTTTTAATTAAGAAGGGGTTTGTAGGAAAATTGTTTAAACAAAATTGAGACGAGATTCAGATTCTGAAAACAAGTTTATTTTTGAGTTAGTAAGAAAAACTTGTGTTAGAAAAAAGGATTCGATTCCGAAGAATTCATGGAAACGAGCTATGAAAGCAAAAGGAAAAATTGAATTGAAATATACAGCTTGTACAAATTTGTCCTGTGCAAAAAAATAGCATCATTCTGCATAATAACACCCCGCGGCCACACACGTTTGCCCCGTGCGGCCACACGGGCCAAAAATTTCTGCATCCACAGTACAATTTCAAATTTTAGACACGTTTCCATTTGAATTGATATCAATTCACTATGTATGGATTGAAATCTATACTTATATGTTAGATTTCATGATTTAACAACACACCAACACCCTACAACAATCCAAAATCCAAAATCAATTCCTTCGAACTCAAATTCTTGAAGTACATCAAGCTCTTCAATTTCTTTACTTTTATTTGGTGTTAAACTTGATAAAGGCTTGATTTAATCCTCAAAACTTGTTTCCTGTGAATCACGTAAGCAATCTCCCTGACGAGAGGGTAACAATAATCACTTTAGAACAGCAATGTCGGATCGTGTTCAAGCATTGAATTTCAGGTGATTTTGTTCAATATTTTTACTTGTATTGTTCTATATTGTTGTTGTTTCCTTTCTGATTTTTTCATTTCTTCTTAATCTTGTTTATGTTTTAGATTCCAACTCTCGTGAATTTTTCAAACACAAATATCAAACACAAATTTGAAACCATTAAATTTCCATGATACATAATGGGTTATTTTCATATGAAAGTACAATAAATTTGCACGTAAAATCAAGTGAACTACAGTTTAAGGCCTTTAAAACAACAATTTTTCTAAGAAACCCAGCTGAGTTTCTTTAAAGAACCCATCATTCCCATATGGCAGCCAACACATCAGCCATTACCTTCCCCCCTTTGCTCTGACTAGGCCCCACACCAAAAAAAAAAAATAAAACTCAGCTTTTTGTTTTATCCACCCACACCCCCAATCGTGCAGAGCCTTCAGCCCCAGTTTTTTCTCTCATTCAGTCTCTCTCTCTCTCTCTCTCTCTCTCTCTCTCCATTTGCCAAGATTTTGCATCTCCAGTCAAAAGCCGGCACCGGAGCTTGGAAAGTTGCTGCCGGAATCTCTTCGCACCTCCAATTTCCGTCAAACCCAAACCCCAACAGCCTCTAATTAATACATTACACATTAATTGATTTGGTTAATTGTGGCAAAAAATGGTGTAGAAGGAAGAATTTATAGTAAATATCTTCATAGAACCAGAAGAGTCCAAATGAAGCAAAAAAGACAGGATAGTAGTAATAATTAGTGAGATTGGGAGTTGGGCATTGTGTAGTCTATTCTTTATACTGTTAAATGGAACAAACTAAACAAAATATTGCAGTCGCCTCTCAAATGAAATCCCAATTTTTAGTTTTCTTGTGATTGTGCAGCAACCTCTCCAAGCTCCAGATTTTGCAGCATGAAAGGACTGTGCAGCAACCTTTCCAAGCTCCCGGGCCAGTCTTGATGGGAGATGCAAAATCGGTGTGCAGAGAGAGAGAGAGAGAGAGAGAGAGAGAGAGAGAGAGAGAGAGAGTGTGTGTGTATGTGTGTAAGTGCTCGAATGTCTGCCAGATTTGGGGCTGTGGGGTGGGTGGATAAACAATATTTGGGTTTTAATTTTTTGATGTGGGGCCCCGTCCAAGCAAAAGGACACAAAATAATGGCTAATGTGGGAATGTTGGGTTCTTTAAAGAAACCCAGCTGGGTTTCTTAGAAAAATTGAATGTTTCCAGCTGGGTTTCTTTAAAGAAACCCAGTCCTAAATTGAATGTTTCCAAAAAGGGTTCTTTGACAAAACTTGACTTCGTCATCTTCAAGCTTATGTTCATCAAATCGTATTTCGTATTGGATTTCTGATCTCGTGGGCAAGTAGTCGTCATGGCCAAAACTATAGTTTATGGGCTCCGAGCGAAGTTCAGAAAATATGCCACTAAAAAATAAAAATAGAGCCAAAAAAATCAACAAAAATATACTAGTTATTCAATAATAATCATAGTAAACCCACTTAAATTTGATTTTTTTCCCTTGAATACTTTGGATTGGGGAAACGAACATGTTCTATCTAACATTTTAAAATTTGTAGTATTCTTCAAATTTGAAATTTATCCTTTTTTTTTTAATTTTTATATATAGATAATGAGTATGAAAAAAAGATAATTAGAAAATTTGGAGAGAATTTAAGAGATTGGTCTCAAAATGCTAAAAGTATTGAACTAGCCGGTCCTTCTTTGAGGCGAGTGAGGCGACCGCCTCGGGCCCAACATCATAAGGGGACCAATTTTTTTCCGTTATACTCTAACAAAAAAGAACACCAAAAAGAGCTCACAAGTTTGGAGAGAAATAAAACAATTGACTAGAAATTAATAGTGTATAAATTAGTTCTTCTAAGAAAATAGATCGGACTCTGATTTCGGATCCCGATCTCCAATCCCAAGGCGCCACCTCACCAGACACAGGTAAGGTGGCGCTGTCTTATTGGAGATCGGGATTTGAAATTAGAGCCCGATCTGTTTTCTTAGAAAATTTAGTGTACAAATTATATAATTATTGGTAAAAAGAATTTTTGAAGAATGTAGATGTGTAATTATGTTGTAAATGACACATAAGCATTCATAAGTTGTTCGGGTTTTGCTACCTAATAAACTCTATGTGATGATGGATTTTGTGGGATTTGATTTATATCCATAAGCTAGAGCCAGTGAATGGATAATAGTTAGTATGCCAAACTAAGCTAGGAATCAATGACTTAGAGCAATGCTTAAGCGGGCTTGTTTTGTAGTAACATGTTTAAACACAGTTGCTCAGAAAGCACGCCCTTTACCACCTTCGTTTCGTAACCGGCAGACTACATTGATTTGGTGCAATCTCTTTGAGATTGGTATGTGCCATTGGTAATTGATTTCATTCCTTATACATTGTCTTCATTTATATCTTTACTAGTGGCGGCACGTGCCATGCACGTGTTGCGTTTCCAATGAAACATGTAACGATGTTTTTTCAATTAGCATTGCAGAGATAGTAAACAAGACATGCGTATAAAGTTCTTGGCAAAGAGACAAGAACATTTCACTATTGCTAATCTTTTCACTAAACCAATATGCATCTCCGACATTCTTGCTTTTTGCACATCTATATGGTTTGCTCTCAATAAACAATGCTTGAAACCCTTGTCCAATGCTTGAAACCCTTCGTCGTAGATCAAAAGATTAAAACCTGTAAGAAAAGATTTAATCAAACCTAATATTATAAAATGAATGAAAAACTAAAGTCAAATGCTTGTTTTGAAACTAAAGTTGATTTAAATAGTTGTAGTGAAGTCTTCTCTAAAGCCGGCTCATATAGCATCGAAAGAAGAGAGAGAAGCAATAGTCTAATTGTCACTCTTCTTTTTTACCACAAGCATATGACATCTTGGCAATTAACCAATATACTGAATCTGCATCGTAACTATCTTACTTTTGTATGTGGCACAAAAGATCTCATTCTTTAGACAATTGGCAAGACTTGTCAAAACATTGTTCATATATTCAAAAACCATCTAAATTCTATATCTATGTATTGTTTCCATCTATAAACTAAAAATAAAATAGAATATGAATACAATTTGAATTTACAGAACCATGGATGATCATATGAGAATAGACAATATTTGTGTCTCTAAAATCCTAAACTTTGAAGAAATATGTACAAGTCTATTGAAATATAGAAGAAAATTACATTAAAAGGTCAAGAGGATATGAATCTACCTAAGAAGTTTACTACAAGCATTTGCTTCTCTACCAGCCTATTGCAATTTAATTCAACCAGAATTGTGGAAAATAAGTGATTAAGTTCTACAAAGAGACAACCTAATTACCTCAAGGTAAAGGTGTTCGGCTCTAACTGACAACTTATCCTTATGACCTGAAACAACATCAGTATGCATCATAAGTTGTAACTCTCAATATATGGTCAACAACTGAACACATCAATTATGTAAATAATATTTTAAATCTGCATTTTGCTGTAGAATACAAATGCAAATGCTGGAATCAAATTGATTGCATTCTTAAAAAATCAGGAAACCGGGGTGCAACCAATCAAGAGCAACTCTGGGCATTTAAACACTCAGTCCTAAAGCACATGAGTGAGAAATTTAAAATGAATCTTCAAGAAGTTATACTACGAAAAAAATTGCTTAATGTTGCATTAATTATAAAATAATAAATACAGATTACCCATGATTATTTGTTCTTATTATCCCCGGTAATTTGCATATGGTTTCTAAGGATGAGGCTCTTTGATTCGCATACTTATACAACGCCTCACCTAAGCCATAACTATCCTTCAGTGCATATTCATCTAACTTATTCCAAAGTTCATCCTTGGATACCTAAATAAATATAAAGAGAATTTAGATTCCATATGCTATAAATGCGTTCGAGAAATTCAAACAATTAATACTTCAATAAATAATATTTAGCAATGGTTGTCGATTTTTACTCGAACTCTTTGAGGTTCACCGTTTATAATTTGGAAATGACATCAACTTAGGTTGAATGTGAATACGACTGAAGTTCACAATCGAATTCAAATTGATTTCTTCCAGATTAAACTTGAAGACTGTGCAATTCATCACATTGATTTAATAAATTGAGACATGGTTTTAATTCGACCACAAACCGTGCATTAGAATACAATAACCCAAAATCAATTAAAGTTTAAAAATGTGAATAGAGAAGGCTCCAAACATAAATGGCATCTCAAATCCATAAGCTAATTACGCAAACCCGTCATTTGTAATGAATAGGTAAACAACAATCAAAATTTGAGAATCGTGAATATCAGCCTATAGTTGAAAAATTCTTCTAAAAATGGGAAAGTTTTTGGAAGAAAAAAGAATACCGTGCAAATGGAAAGTTTGGGAAAACTAGAAGGAGACTTAGTGGATCCTTAATACGTGATTGAGTAGATTCCATGTGAGAATCAGTTATGTCCTATAGCAAAACGGAGTTGCAGAGCAATTGAGTAAAGGCTCTTCAAGGAAGTCAAATGTGTAGAAAAGAAAGTGCCAAGGGGAAAAATGAAAAAAAAAAAAAATTGCCAGAACTGGAAAGGGGGAAACGAATTGAAGACCTACCTAATGATACCTGCGAGGCTTTAGTGTACCACGGGATGTACAGCACCGAAAGAGGAGAAACGGGATGGGAATGATGCTGAAGATTAGGGCTTTGGAACGAAAATACGGCTGGAACTGGGTGAATTTATATGATGGCCAAAAAAGAGGAAGAATGTGCAAACGACATCGTATCAGGCGATGGGGATGAATTTGGAGACTTGGTTGGCTATTTTGATGAACATTGAAACAATACTCTCTGCCTCTCTTAGAAATCAATACGTGGCTGCTCTTTTTGCTTTCTTTCTTTTGAAATCTGTCTCATATTAATCCATTGTGGATTTAGCTTCTTTGAGACAGTGTGATAAGGGGGTTTGGGTATTTTTACTCTTGGGTTCAAAGGTACTTTTGCGTTGCCTTGGTTATGGATTCTTTGGCAAAATATTAACCCTGATCATTAATTTGATTCCACCATTACTAGGCATCAAGGAGGAGGAAGAACACACCATTTTTATTCATTTCATCCTTTATTGTTCTTCAAGTTTTTTTTTATATATCTTGTAATAGTCATTGATTCTTGTTTGAACCGTGTATCTTTGCAAGGGACATATCTCTACATAAGTGTATAGCCTAATTTGGCCGGAAGGAGGGGGACGGCAGGGGCGTAGCCAACACAGTGGAGTACTCCTAGCCGAACCGCAAGATCGAAAACCTATTTATATAAATACTAATTTTTCAAAAGAATACACAAAGTTAGGTACATCACAAAAAATGTTCAACTACTCGAAATCTAATGCTAAGCTAAAAAATAAGTTGAACCGACGAGCATATAAAAATCAAAATCATAAGAAAGGGCAATCAAAATCATAAAAATTTATATGCGGTTAACATATAAATTTTACCCAAATTCTCCAGGTGCATATGAAAGAGCAATCAAAATCAGTAACTCATTAGAATATTTGTGGGAGAGACAAAGAGCTTAAGTTAAAATTAACATCCAACATTCAAGAAAAAAATTGAAAGTCAATCAGAATTGAACAATCGGGATGCATATATAAATTTAATTGAACTCCCTGCGAGGCTACCTCCCTAAGTCCCTCCCTAAATGACTCAGAGCTCAGAATTCATACCCATCCTCCACACTGCCAGTGACCGGAACAAGAAAAAAAATAAATGTTGAGAATTTGTTTCAACTTTCAAAAGATTTTCAAGTTCAGGCCAACAACTACAAGCATCATTCATTCAATTTCTTTAAGCTTTAGTTGTTCAGAATTAGAAATTACCTTAAAAGCTCAAACTTCAAGTCTTCAAAGAATCTGGATTCTGAAATAAGAAGGCTGGTATAGAAATGGAACTCACTGGCAGCCGATAAGGGGAGTTGTCGCCGGCGACAAGCAATAGAGGAACTAGAAATTGATGGGTCGATGGCTGCTGGAAGGTTAGAGCATCTCCAATGGCAAAGGACCATCAAAGAAGATCTGGCAAAAATTCAGACATCCGAAAATCCCAATCCAGATAGCAGACTGACCTTCCCTTTGAAACCTTCTTCAATGCATCTGTGGGTTTTACCATAATGGCTGTGAATTGGTACCAGCTTGGAGAGAGAGAAAGGAGTAACTGCAATAAACAATTGATAAAAATGATGACTCAAGGGTTGAACTATTTCAGAACTTCATGCAGACCTTCTTCTCCATTTTGCTTGCCATCTCAGCCTCGACCGACTTCCATCTCAACAACATTGGAGGGCAATTTCTTGAAGATCCTGTCTAAATCTGAGGTGGCCTCCATTTTTCTTAAGACCTACAGCCCCATTGGAGATGCTCTTAGGGATTCAGTTTTCGGATGTGAGAAGTGAGGGAGTAGAGAAACTGATGATTACAAGTAAATTGGGAATTTTGATTCAATTGGGTCGGGTAGCAAGCGCCAAGCGTTTTTGGGCTACTTTCCTCCTAGCCTGATGTCTTTACCCCAGCCTAGTTTAGTTTACCCCTAGCCCAAAGGTAATAAAAACTTTTTTTTTAAATTTTTCTTGGGCCAGGCCTAGAATTGGGCCGTACCCTGGATCATGGTGGCCTTCCCTTGGATCTGCCCTTTGGGTGTGGGGGGTGGGGGTGGAGAACTATGAAATGGACAACCTAGCATCTTGAGCCCTAAACAAAAGCCTTTTGAGCTTGTACCTAGTCCCGCCTTGTTTTGGACGCATGTACAACAAGTGTATTCTTTAATTTATATGTATATAATAATAAATTTATTATTATGTACATATATGTACAACTCTATATGTAATAAATCAACAAGTGTACACTAAATTGTACGAACATACACTTGTTGTACATATAGAGTTGTACATATATGTATATAAAAATAAATTGTACGAACATACACTTGTTATTATATACATTTTTGTTGTACATATAGAGTTGCTGATTTAATTAAGTTGACGTTATTGCTACTAATCCAGATGGTTCAATGATCAACACATGAATTATATGATTTGTTAGTTTAATGATTTATGTCAATTGTATTAGAAAATAACATTAGCAATCATTAATGTTTATTAGTAAATAATACAATTCGAAATTAACATTAGCAATTATATCATTTATTGAAGGGAAATTTCACAAAATTGTGCCCAACTTTTTTTTCAACCTATAGGGTAACCTTCATAAATTTGCAAATACCGTCCCGTTGGACGTTTCCGTCCAATTTTGCTAATAGGTGGTAAGAAAATTACATTTTTACCCTCATATTGTAATAAAGGAAAAATAAATACTAAAAGAGTTTTCAAAATATATAAAATAAAAGAAAATGCATTTCTTTTCAAACATACCAACCTTATCCGATTATCTTCAATCCCCACCCTAACACAGTTACGAAACAATATTGCAAACACCATTGCTGCCCCTTTCTCTAACAGATTCTGACAATGAAATTGGAGGAACCAAATCTCCAGTGGTAATGCAAAAACAAGGTGAGCATGTTAGGGAAGAAATGTATTATTTATTTTTTTTTTGGCTTTTTAAAAGCTATTTATTTATTTATTTTATTAAAACATAAAAAGGTTCATTTTCTTATCATGTAACAGCATATCTTTTTAGATACGTGCGAATTTACAAAACGTTAAGGACCCTAGAAGTTTAAAAATAGTTAAGGACAAATGTTCTACAAAATGTATATGTTAAAGACGATTTGTGAAATTTATCGTTTATATTAAATAATACAAATATTGCATATTTTTGCAACATACCTGTGTAGGACCAGTGAAATCACCGTGCATATGTATATAATTATCATTAATCATGACAAAATCTACGTCATTTGGATTAAAAACATATACATATATATATATATATGTCTATCAATATCAATATTTTAGACTTAATTATTACTATCACATTAATTAATTAAAACTAAGTAGTGAGGACAATGAGACAGGCTGAGACAGGCCGTTTCAAGGAAGGTCGACCACAATCCATACCTACAATCCCAGCTATCTTTTCCCCCTATCACCTCCCCATGCCCTGTTTGATGTTAGAACATGTCGAATATATATTTTTGCCATTCTTAAAATCAGTTAAAATTTCACCATTTATCGAAACATATTTTACATACATAAGCGAATCTTAAATTTTAGTGGGTAACTAACACCATTCGAATAATGTAGGTTTCCTTTTCATTATTGAAATACATAGTTTAACTA
Organism: Nyctanthes arbor-tristis; assembly: GCA_963692815.1. Classification (NCBI taxonomy): domain Eukaryota; kingdom Viridiplantae; phylum Streptophyta; class Magnoliopsida; order Lamiales; family Oleaceae; genus Nyctanthes; species Nyctanthes arbor-tristis. The sequence continues at coordinate 51,766 of CAVNYN010214873.1, read as the reverse complement.
GTTAATTAGTTAATTTCATGGAAATCAAAATCAAAAAATGGGACAATAAAAAAAAGTTTGACATGTGAAGTCGCCCTATGTACGTAATGCATGTTGGACATTTCCCACAATAGAATTGTTTTTTTAAAGGGTAAATTTCACATATGATGTCCAATTTTTGCGTTTCGTATCAAGTCGGTTCTCATATTTTTTTTCAACACCATTAGTCCCTGAACTTTCATCAATTAGCACATAAAGTCCGTAGTGCTGTAAAAAATGACTTTTATATCCCTTTCTTTTTAAATTAAAATAAAAAGAGTTTAAAAAAAGTAAAAATGATAAAAATAAAAAGAAAGTAATTTCTTCTCTGTCCTATCTATTTATCTCATCCCAATATGACCATAAATGGCAGATTTTGGTTACAAAAAATATTATTACTATTATTATTAGGGGAGATTTCTAAAATGGCAAAATTCAAAAAGAAAAAGAAGTTCAAATATGATGCATTTCCAACGGTAGTGCAAAAATGGCCATATTTTCCTTCCGATCTCCGTTGGCCAGGCCGACCAAATTCTGACAGATTGCCGTCGGTCGGAATGTGGCCGGATTGCAGCTGGCCAAATTTCAACCTGCCGGAATATTAAGATGACGAAAATGATTAAATATTAATAAATTATTTATAGATTCACACACTTTCCTTATTTGGAGGTCACAATCTGCATAATACAATGATTAACTATAGGAATTCTTAATTAAAATCAATAATCAAAGATTGCGGTAATCAAATGATATCATAGAGCATTATAATTAATCTAATCAAATGATGTCATAGATTATTACCTTTATATATATTAATCTAATCACGTCTTGACTTTAAATAATATTATAGTTAAAGATTGATTAGTAATTAATACAATAATCTCATTCAGAAAGAATTAATACACTAATCAGAGATTCGAAATTGCTCCTACGTAGCCATTAATTACCTTGTATATTAATATTAATTCATGCAGTATAAATTGCTACTTATTTTAATTCATGTAATGTAATAAAAGATGTTTCAATGGTTTAAATTCATGGAATATGATGTGTTACACTATATAATTCGTATAAAATAAAATGTTACATCCATAACATAACTTGTTACACAAGTAATGAACATTGTTACTGACATAACATAGATTGATACAACTAACATACATGGTTACACAATAACCCTGAAAAATCAACAACAAATATCGAGAGCTATAGTATGTAACACTTTTTTATTCACAAAACATAAATTGTTAGACAAATTCTAGAGGGACATGAAAATGAGACATTCTTAGGTGACATTCTTATATGGTATACTTGTATTGAATGATAAAAAAGTAGCCATGTAATCACCATCCAATGAATGTGTGCCACATGAGAATGTCACTTAATAATGTCTATTTTTCATGTCCCTCTAAAATTGCTCAAATTGTTAAAATATGTAACATAGCTTCTTGCACGCATAACACATCTTATTTGACACATAACATACCTTACTATACACATAATAGATTTTTGTTAAACTAATAACATAAATTGTGACATGCATACATAGCATAGCTTGTTACATTTGTAATGAAGCTTATAGCTCGTGTAACATAGATTGTTATGCACATAGCACACATTGTTACACCTATACACAAATTGTTTAATAACATATATTTTATATACATTTAACAAATCTTGTAATGAATATAACATAGTTTGTTACACAGATAACAAACATTGTTATACCGACAACATAGATTGTTTAACAAGAGAGATTGTTATACAAGTAACAAATCTTGTTACACAAATAACATAGATTGCTATAGATATTGTTACAAAAAAACATAGATTGTTATACTCTTAACATAACTTAATACACATCTGATATACCTTATTACACAAGTAACAAACATTATAATACACATAGATTCCAACGAGCTCATTGGAAAAAGGAAAAGAAAAAAGAATAAAAGGAAAAGGTGAATGTTATATTTAGTTTATAAATTTTGTTGCTAGTGTTGAATCATTATAATAATTATATTCTAGAAATATTAAGCTGTAAAATCATTCACAAAGATGTTTTCAAAAAATGATGCTGTTGATTAGTTTAAAATTCATTGGATCTTCAATTTCTAAATGCTAGGTCTATAAATCCTTGAATAAAGAAATACGAGAAACTGGAGATTAAGATCGACATAGACGCTGTAAATGAGAATTTCACCCCACCGTTCCCTAGAAATGTTGAAATCTAGTAGAGAGAGGGAGAGATCAATTGATCTCAGTTGAGATCGATAGATCATAGGGGAGGGGGGGAGAGAGAGCCCGTCGGATAATATAATGATTAATAACAAATAAAATATTAAATATACAAAATATAGTCTAGCGTTTCTAAAGTACTGAAAATAGTATCTTGTTTTTTTTAAAAAAACTATAAATAGTAAAAATAGAAAAAAGAATAAAAGGCAAGTATATATCGTAATTAGCCTGATACAAATCACGCTCTTGAGCTTGTACCCAACTAAATCACCCCGTCCTCCCCACCACCCCCCCCACCAAAAAAAAAAAAAAAATAACACATGTCTTTTGAACTTGTACCTTGTATAGATTGGACACATGCCACCAATTTATAAACTTTCACACAAATATCCAGGTTAAGAACAAACGTACATAGATTTATTAGCATAGATTCAATACGTACAACTAGCCATACATAATTACAAATAGAATGAAATTTTGAGTATTTAATTAGGAAAATATTATTGGCAAAATAAAAACATATGACAAATCATGCATACACACATGGTTCATGTAATAACTATTAATGAAAAAGTGCGGTGGTACATGATGTGTTAACACGATCCTACAAACAATATCTTCGTTCAATTTAATTATTATACCTTTTTATTGTTAATGTATAGCCTCCCCCATTTGGTTAAGTGGATGCTATATATTGATACTAATCTAGATGGTTCAATTAATGATCAACACTTGAATTATGATTTCATAGTTTAATTATCTATGTCAATTTAGAAAGCAACATTAGCAATCATTATCTATAAATAATACCAATTAGAAAGTAACATTAGAACTTATATCATTTATTAAATAATACGAATATTGCATTTTTCAAAGATACCTGTGTATGTTACGTAAGATCAGTGAAATCACCTTGCATACGTATATAATAATCTTGATAAAATCTACGTCATTCAGATTAAAATAAATCAACATTTTAGACTTAAATATTATTATTATTTCACATTGATTAATTAAAACTAAGTAGTGATAGGACGGGTTCGAGGAAGGTCGGCCACAGTCCATCCCCACGATCCTCAGTATCTCTTTCCATTATTGCCGCCTCATGCCCTACTAAATGCAGTGACGTAGCCATAAATTTTATTTTATAAGGGCGAAATAAGAAGTTCATACTAACTATTATTTTCTTTATTAAGTAAAGTAAATGATGTTGAACTATGTGTAAGTTTAACACGAAAATTAGTTCCAAATATATTTTATATACATCAACATTTACAGCATAAAATAATTCTACAATGCGCATTACGCGACACACACACATATATCATCTCTATCTCTAAACTAATATATAATTGGTGAAATATTCCTTGTAAAATATTTAAATTCTACCTTTATCCCTAATTTTTTCTTTTAATTTCTATTTTGCCCTTTCTCCTTATTCCACCTCATTTATTACATTAAACTCCATTAATTTATTCCTTTTTCTCCCTAATGTTTCTTATTCAATTCAACATCACTAAAAGTTTTATTTATTTATTTTTATAGCTGTTAATTTCCAGTTAATCATAATATTAAACACAAAACTAGCATATGTAATACTTCTCTTTATACAAGAGGGGGAGGGGAGGGGTAAGTGGGGTTGGGATTAATCCGAGACCTCCTGCTTGAAAAGTGAGTTTTTTAACTACTGCGACATATGTTTGAACTACACTATAATATTTTTAGTTACATATATAAAGTATTGTGAATGATAAAGAAGAGTCCATCTGCCTTTTCGACTTCAGATCAATGATAAAGAAACTATATTGTACATTCAATTTGAGCTGATTTTGTAGGTTAAAAACTTGGTTAAATGCAAAGATATAATATATATATATATATTGTATTTGAATATAGATTTTGTGAGGAAAATATACAATTTTCTTATTCTTTTTGTGCTTAACCAAAAAGCGACAAAATTTTTTTAATATTTATTATTATAATAATCAAATTAATATGGAGGTTTGTCATCTGTGAAATAATAAAAATATGAAAATGACTGTTGTAATAATTCTCCTATTTTGTTGTTGAACATGAAATGATAAATTTATCTTAATATTTATTATTGTAATAACCAATTAATACGAACATTTGTCATGGGTCAAATAATAACAATATGAAAAGGACCATTATAATAATTCCAAAAATGATCTAGTGTTAAATGTACGGTATCATATAATATCATCTAGTCATGTAGCATGTATCGAGACATGTTACATATGAAGAGCACCGATCCACACTACATGGCACCATATGATGTCATATATATGTTACTAGATCGGGGCTAATTATAATTCTCCAATTTTATTTTATTTATTTATTTTTTTTGGCTGTTGAAAATGAAATGATAAATTTATCTTAACAGGGTTGGACTCTATACACTACAAGAAACAGGAACTATAACGGCGATATTTTGCGACGACGTCAGATGTCATTGCTATAGCGTTCGCTACAGCAGCGATTTTAAGTTGCTGTAGCAGTCATCACCTATACCGCGCGACATCATATCATAATGTCGCCGTTTTAGGATGTATCTACAGAGACGACAAGTGATGTCGCCGCTGTATATTGGTATCTATAGAGACGACGTGTAAAAGTTGTCGTTATATTTCTTAATCTAAAACGATGACCCATAAATATCGTCTTTATATGATTGGCAGGAAAATTTCCCGCCTTTATTCTTGTATTTAGCGACAGAAAATCGTTGTTATAGGAAAGATATTCGTTACTATAGTTATAATAATCTATATAATATATATTATAAAAGTAAGGTAATAATCAAAAGTCAAGTTAGTCCAGTTGGTGAAGTACCATGTTTTTGCATTCAAGGTGCTGGGTTCGACTCCTTACATGGGCAAATAATATTTAATTAAATATAGATGGAAAAAGACCGGGCTATGGGACTGGGCTGGGTGGGGCTGGACGGGGGGTTGGGTCGGGCTAAATAGTGGCGGGTCAGGTTAAATTTTTTTTTAATGACCGAAACACATCGATCATACGCCGCGACTATGTCGCCTCTATTGGGTGACTCCTAGATTGCGGCGACATGAGTCGACGCTATGGATCTACTATCACGAGTTTTTAGCAGCGACATTCACAAGCGACTTTGTAGCTACTATCACATATTTGGGGCGATATATACACATTTTGCGAAAACGCGAGTCGTGGCTATTGGGCTTATTCCTTGTAGTGATAGTGCACGGTTAAACCTTTTATATAATTTTCTTTTCTTTTTAATTTTACAAGGGAGAAAAATTTTTTTGGGCCAATTTTGAGTAGGCCGACTATGCCTCGGGCTACGCCATTGCGCATTCATCGTTTGTGAAATAATTACAATATATGTGAAAATGAGTGGTTATATGATTTATTGTATATAATGTGATTTTGTATTAATATTTTTTTAATGAAAACTGCATATATGTCATATATATTGATTGCAGAATAATTGTCTTTTATCCTTCGTTAAGACGCAATTATAAAATGTTTATTGTTATGATTAATTCATTCCTTATCATATATCTCTTAAATTTCTACAAATATCCAAATTCCTTCATATAAAATAAAAGTCAACTTTCAAAATTTTCTTATTGTCTTTAGATAGAGAACCATAGAAATGATTTACTGTTTGGTGTCATAATGGCATCAATGATCTAACATAGTATCAGCTATTGATGTGAACTTCGAAGAGATTAATGTCACATTGTCTGGTACTTCATCGAAATCACAAAGAACCATAACATCCAAATAATCTATGTATAAGCATGTATCTTTAGTTATTTCATTGTGTTAAATTTTTGTGTAGCATGTGTTTAATACTCAATTGACAATTTAAAATATTTTTTTATTATGTGATTAATTTTAATGCTATTATATAATGTGCAAAGCACGTTTGAACTACTTGTATAGATTTAAAAAGACAAAATAATATATGTGAGTTTAAGTTTGAAAGTGGAGATCGATGGCTCAGGCATTTTAAATTGGCGACATTGTGCCCTAGTCAAACCATTAAATACATGTCAGAATTGGTCGAATATATATTTTTACCATTCTCAATTTAAAATTTCTCCATTTATTTCAACAAATCAAGCTAAGCAATCGGCATATTAAGTGGATCTTAAATTTTGGTGGGGAACTAACACCATTCGACATAGTCTAAGTTTTGTTTCATTGTTGAAATGCATAATTCAACTAGTTAATATAAAATAGTTAATTTCATGGCAATCAAAACATGGGACATGAATTAAAAAAAGTTGGCATGTAATGCATGTCCAAACATAATAATATAAATTGATATTTTTAATTACCAGCCAACCTTTTCTGACACTTTCAGTGATGATGAAAAACACATTTGCTGAAACTACGTTTAAATAATTGTAAGACTTAAAATTTTTCATCTTTAAATAGCCATCTCTTCGGACAAAACCAGCCGTAATAAGACTTAAGTCTCTCCTAGAGAGAAAATTAATTATTATTCACAAGAGCAAATATGAAAGTAAGTGAAGTGCTTCATATGAATGGATCAGGTTCCGGAGATAGCAGCTATGCAAACAACTCACTTATTCAGGTACGTTTGTAATCAAAAAGTTTTCTAGGTTAAATTTGCAATCCAAATTTAACTCGATGATTGAACTGTTAATCCTACTTGATCTAATTAAAGTTTAATATCATATATCATTCCGTTTTTATGTTATTTATTGTTACATCTTTTTCTCCCAGCAAAACCTAACATTTGTGTATTTCTTTTAATTTGGGTGGTGTAGAGATGAATTCGAACAGCTCTGATACTGTGTGATGCTTACCTGATCTAAAAGTTTAAATGAATACATCAGACTATTTTTATATTATTTATTTATTATTTTATATTCATCATGAACAAGTATATACTGGCTTGTGTGTGCTCCAATCAAGTCGAATATCACTCAATCCGGGGCTAAGTAACTATATTTGATTGTTAGATAAGATTATATTCTTTTTTATATTCACGGTCGATGTATAGTGTAACAAGTAATAATAATTGAGGAATAATATACAATTATTTTGCAGAGAAAGGTGATATCCATGACAAAGGGAATAAGAGAAGAAGCAGTTGCTAATGCATATTGCAGCATTTTCCCCAACACTATATGTATAGCAGATCTTGGTTGTTCTTCTGGACCAAACACTTTGTTCGTGGTAATCGAGATTATGAAAGAGGTCCAGAAAGTTGGAAGAGAACTTGGTCATAAATCATCGCCGGAATTTCAGATTTACTTAAACGATCTTCCCGGAAATGATTTTAATTCCATTTTCCGGTCACTGCCACGGGTTCAAGAAGAATTAAGAGAGGAAATGGGGTCAGGATTTGGACCATGCTTTTTCACAGGAGTGCCTGGTTCATTCTATGGCAGGCTTTTTCCTACAAAAACTCTACATTTTGTTCATTCTTCTTACAGTCTCATGTGGCTTTCTCAAGTAAAATATTGTTCCCTATAACCCTAATTACAAACAAAACAATTAGTGTCTTTTTCTATAAAGAGTTAATTTATAATTTTATGTACAGGTTCCTAAAGGATCGGAGATGAACAAAGAAAATATATACTTGGCAAATACGAGTCCTCCAAGTGTAATCCATGCGTATTACGAGCAATTTCAGAAAGATTTCTCGATGTTCTTAAAGTGTCGTTCGCAAGAGTTAGTGAGCCATGGATGCATGGTTTTGACAATTTTGGGGAGGAAGAGCGATGATCCCACTAGTAAGGAATGTTGCTACATATGGGACCTCTTGGCCAAGGCACTCGAACAACTGGTCTCAGAGGTATCTTATTTAACAGTCTTGTTCACCTGTATCTTATCTAACAGTCTTTTTCACCTGCTTAATTAAACTGCTGATGTGACAAATATGCCACGTTAACACATCAACAAGTCCCATTGTTGAAGTGGTAGTGCCACATCAAATATTTACCCAAACACATTATCTAATCTTAATATACAAAGAAATACCCAAAAAGTTTATATTCTAGTAATTGACGTTGTCATGTCTTATTCTACTTAAATTGTATCTATGCAGGGACTGATAGAAGAGGAAAAGTTGTATTCTTTCAATATTCCCCAGTATACACCATCTCCACTCGAAGTCAAAAGAGAGGTTGAAAAGGAAGGATCTTTCACCATCAATTCCCTAGAGACTTCTGAAATCAACTGGACAGCATGTGGACATAAAATTTGTTCATCCGATTCTATCAAAGATGATGGATATAACGTTGCAAAATGCATGAGATCGGTGGCCGAGCCCTTGTTGATAGGCCATTTTGGCAAATCAATAATGGAAGAACTGTTTTGCAAGTACGAGGAGATTCTCACAGATCGCATGTCCAAGGAGGAGATGAAATTTGTTAATGTCACCATTTCCATGACAAAGAACGAATATTAAATAATTTCTACGATGTATTTCTTTTCATGCTTGTTTGTACTGAACTCTGTATTAGTCTTTGTTTGATTCAAATTATGGATTTGGATTGTAACGAGAAATGAAGTGGTTTAAATTTAATTGGTGTTTGAATGTGTGTTTATAATTAAATAGATGTCAAATTAATTGTAGATGAAATTATAATTTTTGTTTACAATAAGAATCAAACAAGCACTTAGACACCCAATAATTTTGTTGGGTGATAAAAAATATATCATGATGTTTGTATTAAGACGGATGATCATTAATCGAGATCGTCTATTTCTTAATTATAATAGAGATCGTTTCTAAAGTTCTGCCCCTTCACCTATCTACAAGATCGAAAATAAAATTTTATTATTCCCAGAGCATAGTCAATTAAGAACTCATATCTTTAAAAACCCTAATTTAACAACAAATTGGATCTGATGAGTCCACATATCAATTCTTGATTTACCCTAGATGGATTTTAAGAATTAAGATTTAGAGGTTCTTAATATTTATTTCGTTGTTTTCTTGTACAATTGAAGCTCATTATGAGGCCAAATTTATAATGGAAATTTATAATGAGTTAAAATGAGTGGTGGAGATTTAATTAAAGTTTGAAATGCGTGGTAATTATTGAACAGTTGTTAAATCAGTTGTCAAATTAGTGCTATGTGAAATTATAATGATAAGAAATAATGAGCTTCAAACAAGCTCTAAGTCTTTTGTCTCTTTGGAGTTCTTTTCCTATCCAATATCTATAGCTGTTCAATTATATAACCAATGACGGACCAAGGGGTTAGCCCAGTGGATGAAGGCTTAACCCCTTACCAAGAGGTCTCGGGTTCAAGTCTTACCATCCCCTCCCCTCCGTCCCCCTTCTAATAAAAAAAAAAATCATAAAACTAATGACTTTGTTAATCAAGATAACAAGATAAATATTTGGTATTGTGAGAAGTTCACTAATATTTAATTCCTAATTTTCTGTTCTAATAAGTAATCACACGTCGGATATAGAAGGAGGAATTTTATTTTGTCTAAACGTAAATATAATAACATACATGTATGTATATGTAGCACACATTTAAATTACAAACATCTCATATTTGTAGTCTAAATATGTGATATGTATATATATATATGTATATTATAACATGTATATGTGTAGACAAATTAGATAAATGGATTATAGTGAAGCGATGTGACATGACATCTGGCGTTTGTTTGCTAGCGTCGATACTAGAAGTGACATACAAATATCAATGGTTCCTATTTTCACAGCATTTATTAGAATGAACATGTGTTTTCCGGATCCTTTTGGATTACATCACGTGTTTTTTTTTTTCTTTTTCCTTTTCACTTGGGTTCGAAAAATGAGGAGCTTGTGAAGAAATGTGAATTTTTATAGAAATAGATCGGGCTCTAAAAATAAATCCCGATCACCAATTAGTGTATGTCAATTCCGTTTTTAAAGTCTGATCTGTTTATATAGAAAGACTCCTTGCAAGGGCGGATCCAGGGGGTGCTTCCTTGGTCCCCAGCACAACCCAAAGTGGAAAAAAAAATTTAGCTTGTAAAAAAAATATTATATATACAAGGTAATTTAGCTGTGTGTATTAGGGGGAAAATTTTTTCTTTAATCTGACACACCCCACTTTTTTTGACTGGCTCCGTCACTAACTTTCCCTTGTGAAATGGACACTAAAAGAAATTGCGAGAAATCAAGTGAATGGTGTTGAAGTGACAATATAAGGAATGGACATTATTAAAGCATGTGTTGCCTCTAAACTGCTTCCGCAGTCGAGTTCCTTCACTCGTGGTGATGGCGCTAGCAACTAGCCAAAATCGATTGTCTTTGTCAATTTTTCTTCGTTTTCACTAGATAAATTGTCTCGTGTTTTTGTCATTCACAAATTTTCTTTCTTTTATTCTTTTTTAAGAGAAAAAATTCAAGTACTCTAAAAGTACCCTATTATAGTACTTCATGCCAATAAAAAATCTGCACGTGGAATCTTAGGCCCCATTTTGAGACCCTTGAATCCAGGTGTCGTTGGTGATTATTTTAGAATACTATATTAAGATACTCCTGAAGTACCGAATATTTTCTAGTTCCTAAGCCCGGCACTGAAGCTGTAGCTTCCCTTCTACATTATGAAGGAGGAAGATAGATGTCAGTTGTGCTGGCTAGTAGGAATGGCAATTTTACACTCGAAACCCGATTCCCGCGGAAGCCCGTGAGGATTTGAACCTTTATACTTAAAGTTAAATCAATGTGCCTCAACTATTTTGTCTAATGTTCTTTATGTTAAATTTTTAGCTAACTTTAATGCATAATTCAAAATTTGAGTTTCTTTAAATTAACTTTAAATTTGATGTGTTATGTGTGGTTGAATATTTGATGGTTTGAATTTTGACTTGTGGTTGAATGACATTGATAATTTAGACTTAATGTATGATATTTTGGATGATTTTTTCATGTAGTTTCCAATTTTTTTAAAAATTTTTTTAGCATTTTCTTAACGGGGCAGGTAACGGGGTTTTTTCCCGTACCCTCCCCCCGAACCTCCCTCGCCCCGTAATCGGGTACGAGAAGGGAACGAGGTAGGGGTTTCCTTAACGACGCGGGGGCTGGTTAAGGTATACCCGCCCGAACCCGCCCTGTTGCCATTCATACTGGCTGGCTGTGCAATTACCTCTTCGGGAATTATTAGTCCTTTCCAAATTTGTTTAGGGGTATTTTAGTCTAAAAAATTTTCTTTTGAATAGTTGCGCAAACAATATTTAAAAAAGCAGCATTTTTGTGAATGCACCTTTGTGTTTGGATGCATCCTTTCGGCAATTTCAACCACCCATTTCATCTAATATAAGAATTAAGCCACACATATCCCTCCCCAGTGTGTGTATATATAATCAGGAACATGGGTAGCCTATCCACTTTTCTCTGGCAATTGAGATCGGAAGAGCGTCAGAAAAATAAGTTTCTAAGACATCTTCTGCTTTGTATACAAACTCCCTGATCTGTTTCAGGTATGTTTTCAGGACGCTACTCTTGAGGTCGCTTTGCTTCAAGTCTTCTATAAAGGATTTCAACACATCCAGATTATCTTCCAGATTGCGTGCTTCATCCTTCACCCCAAGAATTAGACTAGCACTCTCACAAACCAGCTGCTTTAAATTTTCTAACACAAATCCTAAAGCATGTGATATAGGAGTTGAGCTAAAAATAAACACCCCCTTTCTTCTGCTATAAGAGTTGTTGACGTTGGGTTTTGACGTGGACCTAAGTCAGTAATAAAAGTGTGATGGGATGGTGAGGGAAGATCATGATTTCTTATCGGAGTGAGGTCCGACGTAAACGTGTGAACGTGAGGAGTTTGATCAGGACACGAGTTTGGGAGCAATTGAGTATAATGCAATAATTCTCTCTCTAGATTCTATATTTTAGGCAAAAATGCCTCCTCTCCTTTGGCAACCTAAGGCCTCTATTTATAGGTAGGCCTCAGGGTGTTATAGGGATCTTATTCTATCTGTTCAGACACGAGCTTGGTTAGTACATATGAAAGCACAAAGTACATTTAGTTTTGTCTTAATAACCGTAACTAACTATCAACCACTTCTTCTATTCCCCGTACGTCTGACCGATGCCTCTCTTCTTCAAGACTGTAACATGGGGATCAGGGATCAGGACATCAGTTCCCGATCGGCCTTCGAGCTGTGTCCTAAAGGAAAAATAATCCGTCATCCCATTATAGGGCCTTCCGTTCTGGTCCACAAGTTCTTACTTCAACTGCAGAGGGAGACTAACATCTCGTCTGAACACCAGCTTCTGATCGGCCATCTTCCCAGTTTGGCCAAAATAGTCCGATCTGAAATTGAGCCATTTCATGCATTTTTATAGGGTTTTGAGATCGGGCAAAATCGTCCTATTAGGGGTTGGAATGACGAGAGATCCAGTTCCCGGTTTTGGACATAGGGATTCAAACATATTCTATGCCTCTTTTAAACATATTCTGTGCCTATTTTTTTCTCTAGATAACCATATGGTTCTGATCGGTCCCATCATCTGATAGAAGCTTTGACGTGGCACCTTGGTGACAAAAATTACCCCCATCAATTGGGGTCGGTCGTGTCGAGTTGGGTTTGTCCGAGGCAAACGATGTCTTGTCTAAGTCAAGTCTTATTTCACGTGTTGTGATCGGATTTCAAACTCTCTGGCGTGAATAGTTAACATTTTACCGTGAACGTCATGTGGCGTTTTTTATTGGTCGGTTTGGCTATAGAAGTTCGAACTGGCGGCGTTCAGACACAACTGAAGTCATTTTTATCAGTTCTATCAGTGTCCTTTCAAATTCCGTGTTTTTGTCTTATATACATATATAGAGGGAGAGGCTCTTTCATTCTTTACTTTCTTTCTTCACTTTCTGTCCAAATTTTTCTCTCTATCGACCAGGACTCCAGATTGCTTGGGCGGAACAAGAGACGTGTTTGGGTAATAGATAGGTAAATTTCTTTCACTTATGCTTTAACTTCTTCGTTTCTCTTCAAGAACTCAACCCTAGGATGCCCAAAATAAGAATCAAGTAATCCTAACCTGACTCAGAGCTAGATTCCAAAAAGGGATTTGAAGAAAGCGGACGGATCAAGGGCGTTATGTCAGATTCTTTTGTTCGGTCTTTGAGTTCTACTCAGAAAACCGAACAGGAACTCGGATCAGGTGACGGAGGCGCGACTTTAGCCGAGATGGGAAAGTCGAGGGGCACAACCGAACAGGAATTCACTTCAAGTTATTGGAGTTCATCCGAGACTGAAGAGGAAGGAACGGAGGATATGACTGATCAGGAGTTCACCTCGAGTCATGGGAGCTCACTGGCGGTCGAGGTCGAGGAGATGGAGAGTGTGACCGTACAGGGGTTCACATCGGGTATAGGGTGCACAGCCACGGCAGAGGAGAAATAAAGATCTTGGAGCTAATTTTGAGCAAGGGAAGTTTGTCGAGAAAGGAAATATGGGAGTTGGCGGCGGCGAATATGAGGTTCAGGGAAATGGTTCCTGATTTGGTACACGTTCGAGTTCTAAAGTAGTTCCTCAACGAGAAGTTCCATTTGGGGCCATTCCACTTCGTACCGTCCATGGTCCTCTGAACCTCCAATCTGAAGTGCCATCCACTTCCACGGCTAATGACGGATCAGGCAGCATCTAGTGGGTAGCTTCCAGTCTCGCGTCAAGCAATCCCAACTAGAAGAATGGCACCAATTATTTGGGATCCCCACCAATGTCCACTTCATTCTTCCTCAACCAGGGGAATAAGCTCATTGCCTCCCACCTGGTCACATGGCTTGTAACAAGGGAATGTTAAATACAGGGTTGAAATTCCCTCTACCTTGGTTGGTAACGGATTACCTTCGTTATTGGAAGATGGCGCCAATACAAATTGTTCCGAATGGTTAGAGAATGATCTTGGCCTTTATTATCCTTTGGCAAGATCTCAGAGAAACCATGCCATCTGTTAGAGCATATAATCACTTCTATCTATTCAAGAGAAACAATGCAGGTCACGGATTTTATTATCTCACCATTTGTCCCAATCTGACCAACCCCCTTCTTCGCGTTCCGGATTCAATAAAGAATTGGAAACGCGATTGGTTCTGGGTCACGGAGGATTGCAGGTCCACTCCAAGGGCTGAGATAGATGATTTTGCTGTTCTTGACAGATTTATCATATATAGTGAGTTGTCTTTGCTTGATTTTGTTTTAATCCTAAGTCATTTAATTTTTGCCACAGGAAACGTCAAGGATTACTGAATAAAGGAAGCCCTTAATTGGCTCAACGAGCTTTTGAGTGACGACTTTCCAGGTAGTACTGATTAAAAGTCCATCTTAACATATCAGAATCTTTGGAAAGCGGGTCTCACAACTTCTGCAAACTTGAGCCTCCATCCTCCAGTTTATAGAAGAAAACCAGGTCTGCAATTCCTTCTTAACTCCAATATTACTAATTTCAATTGACTTAGGAAGACTTTGAAATCATGTTTACCATTAACATGATCCCTATATGTATTTACTTATGTATTTTTAGAGGACGACATCCGATACCGACCACCTAAGAGAAAGAAATAAACCAATCAAGAAGTGTCTGACGAGGAAATGGAGGCAGTTGCAGTACTTAAGGCAAAGAAAAGCAGAGGAAGTAACAGGCCGACCACAGCTGGACAGTCACTTCCCAAAGGAACTGGTGTCACGCCACCTTCGTAAGTTCCTAAGAAAAGGCCCACGGATCCACCTGCTGTAACTCAATCTAAGAAGGGCAAGCTGATTCCCCCGAGCTCTACACAACCAAACAGAGATCACACTTCTACTTCCTCTGGCAAGAGTGGTGATCAGAGCAGGTTCTACCTTCCGATCAACCGGAGTCGAGCTTCTGATATTACGAAGTTGAAGGATAGACTTTCCAGAATATACCGAGATGCCAGGTCCATTCACACACCCTGCCCTGAAGCACTGGAGAAGGTCCCAACTAGCGTCACAAACTCCTATGATATGTTGACGAGAAGCTGGACTAAGAAAGAGAAAGTTAAGTTCTCACAGATGGATGTTATGGAGTCTGTTTGTTTGGCCTCCCTTGGCTGCACAATTGGTAACTGCGCTGAGTCACTCAAGACCATCTTCAGGAGGAGTCTGATAGGAACAACGCCGAACTAAATGTTTTGAAGGAGAAGCTTGCTAAGACTGAGGAGGAACTGGAGCATGAGCGGTCTGGTCGACTCATGGATCTTCAAAATCACACATCCAATATCCAGGTCCTGGAGAAAAAGTTCAAATCCAAGGTTCACAACCTCGAAGGGGAATTGGAGAGAGCGAAGGAGGAAGCACGAGCAAACTATGTAACTCAAGCTAGAGCCTTCTGTGATTTTAAACTTTACTAGGCCCTTCAGCTTGACTCCTTCATTCTAGGCCAAGAGAATATTATCAAGAAGGTGAAGGGGAAATTTCTGAACTCCAATCTTACATTTCTTACTGAGGAACAGAAGAAACTGAAAGTGGATCATGAGCTCAACTTTGCCAAGCAAAAGCAAGATGACCCGAGGATTATAGTTGACGACCCTGATCTTAAGTAGGATTACCCGATGCCAGGGGAAGATCCAGAGACTCTAGCTATTCACTTAGCTAGTGAGGCCGAAGGGGCCGATCAATAGACCCGACCGGAGGAGTGGTAGAACCTAGTCCAGTGAATGTCAATCAAGAGATAGTTTGACTTGCCAACCTAGGTTGGGTACTTTTGTTTCATTTTGACTTGTGTAATAATTTGATCTCGAACTCTCTCATGTCATGCTTGACTCGACCTTAGTTTATTGGTTTCAGTTTATTACCATTTTGGAAATGATTTTGTCTCTATACATAACTGAAACTCATGCTTTCTTAACACTTAACTCGGGTAGATGCTGCGTTCAGCCAGTGCTCTTGTTTTTCTAAAAGGTAATTTTCGTCTCATCTCAAACACTTCTATATTCTTCCATTACGTAACGTTTTGAGATTGGACAAAAGCGTCCTATCAGAGGTCGGAAAGATCAGAGCTCCTGTTCCCTCACTGGCCAAGCTCAAAGAAATGTGTACTTGGGTCTGTAATCCCATAGGATGTATTCTCGTGCATCGTTCGGCCAGAGATTTTGTTCTTCTGATAGGTAATTTTCGTCCGATCTCAAACACTTCTGTATTCATCCATTATGTGGCATTTTGAGGTTGGACAAAATCGACCTATCAGAGGTTGGAATGATCAGAGCTCATGTTCCCCCGTTGGCCGAGCTCAAAGAAATGTGTACTTCGGTCTATGATCTCATAGGATGTATCTCTCATGCATCGAAAGCCGACATTGTTTGTCTCAAAAGTTTATTTTATTTTTCTAACACCCGATCAGAGTAGTGGCTGATCGGAAAACCCTTTCTTGTTCCTGGTCGAAAATTTTTTCTGGTCCTGATTGGACAATGTTGCCCTCTCTCAGGATGTCATAGATTAGCCTTATTTGCCCCAGTTTGAGTTCGGTCAGTATTGTCTGAACTCAAAGTCTAACGTTCTGAGGCAGTAAATAAGAGCTTTAGATCCTTTTTTCGACTGAATTAGGTTCTACAAGTCTTGGGGTGTGGTCTGGGATCTGATGCCCCCAGTTGAGTTTATCAAAGCGAAGGTGTTCCATGATTGGGCTCAACGAACCTTGTGAATGAGATCATGGTGCATTGGTGCCCTATTTGAGCTTTCTGTCTAGGGAATCGAGTTCCCTGATTGGGCTCAACGAGCCTTGTGGATGAGATCATGGGGTATTGGAGGCCCGGTTGGGCTTTCTACCTAGGGAATTGAGTTCCTTGGTTGGGCTCAACGAGCCTTGTGAATGAGATCTTGGGGCATTGGTGCCAAGTTGGGCTTTTTGCCTAGGGAATCGAGTTCTCTGATTGGGCTCAACGAGCCTTGTGAGTGAGATCTTGGGGCATTGGTGCTCCAGTTGGGCTTTCTGCCTAGGGAATCGAGTTACTTGATTGGGCTCAACGAGCCTTGTGAGTGAGATCTTGGGCATTGGTGCTCAAGTTAGGCTTTCTACTTAGGGAATCGAGTTCCCTAATTGGGCTTAACGAGTCTTATGAATGAGATCATGGGATATTGGTGCCCTAGTTGGGCTTTCTATCTAGGGAATCGAGTTCCTTGGATGGGCTCAACGAGCCTTGTGAGTGAGATCTTGGGGCATTGGTACCAAGTTGGGCTTTCTGCTTAGGGAATCGAGTTCTCTGATTGGGCTCAACGAGCCTTGTGAGTGAGATCTTGGGGCATTGTGATCCAGTTGGGTTTTCTATCTAGGGAATTGAGTTCCCTGACTGGGCTCAATGAGCCTTGTGAATGAGATCCTGGGGCATTGGTGTTCCAGTTGGGCGCCTAGGTTTCTGTTGTAGACATCCTTCACTTTAATTATTGTTGTAACTCTTATTCGAAGCGGTAATGCTAATGGGGTTAAGTCTAGCCCTAATTAGATTCAATTCATGGTAATCCCACTAATAGTGTTTCTTCAAATGTTTCGCACTCCAATGGTGTGGCAAAGCCCTCTCATTCAGATATTCTAACTTGTATGCCTCATTCGGCAATATTTCAATAAGCTTGGACGGACCTTTCTATGGATTTTGTAGTACTGGCGGTGTGGGAAATACTTTTTGAGAACTAGACCCCGTCTTTCAAATTTCTGGATCTTGATCTTGCCATGGTAGTACCTTATTTTTTAAGAACTGGATAATTTCTTCTTTTCGACTAGGAGATCTTTCCATAGTGCAGAGGGCTTGTTCGGGTTGATTCAGAGTAGAGTGCTCTATTTTTTTCTGGTTTGTTGATCTGCAAACTTATTGGATCTCAGACTTTATGCAATTCTTTGTTTCAATTCTGACCGTCTCACAATACGTTGTCAACTATGGTTCTTTTGTTCCATAGGTTCTGTTGATTTGATTCACGACTACCTCTGGATCACTGTTTGACTCATAATTGAGTCATTCCAATGGACCTGGCCATTTCTAATACGTTTAGTAGTGCTTCACATTCTACCTTACTATTCATGATAGGAAATTTGAATATAGAGCTTGGAATAAGCCTTGTTGAGGTCAGTAAAGTAAGTACATAAACACCAAGTCCCGTTACTCTTCCTAACTAAAGCTGGATTAGCTACGCAAATGGGATACCTTGCTTTCCTGACGAATCTTTTTCTTAGAAGTTTCTCTACTTCTTTTGCTAATGTCCCATCTCTTTGTTTGCCATTTTTGTTTTATTTTCAGATCCAGATTAAGGTTTTGATAAGCTAGCTCTGACAGTATCCTTTCCATATCCTCTTGTGACAATCCAAAAACATCAAGATTATTACTTTTCAAGAAAGAAATGAGTTCTAACCTTGTCACCGCTCTTAGGTCTGCATTTATACAGTGCCAAATTTCCTATCTTGCATCAGTCATTGGTATTAGGCTCAACCTCATCCTCATGGAAACTAGGATATTGAGCCGAAGGTGAGAGTGTCTGTTGCTTCAAATGTTCAAGCTCCCTCTAAAGGAACTCAACTAGCGTCTGAGTAGCTCTAAGCTTCTGGTTGAAAGGTGCATTCAAATTTCTTATGCCAACCCCTCTTAGTGGTTCTGGGGGATAGTATGGCCCTCGGCTCGGTTACTCGCGGTTGCTTAATTCCTCACCATTTTTTCGAATTGAAATAAACTGGATGATGGTTCAGATGCTGGTACAGGCCTAACTTGTCACAAGGGAGGCCCTTCCTCTAGTGCCAATTGTTGACGTTGGGTTTTGATGTGGACCCAAGTTAGCAATAAAAGTATGATGTGATGGTGAGATAAGATCAGGATTTCTTGTCTGAATGAGGTCTGACGTGAACGTGTGAACGGGAGGAGTTTGATCAGGACACGAGTTTGGGAGCAATTGAGTATAATGCAATAATTCTCTCTCTAGATTCTTATTTTAGGCAAAAATGCCTCCTCTCCTTTATTCAGACACGAACTTGGTTAGTACATATGAAAATACAAAGTACATTTAGTTTTATCTTAATAACCGTAACTAACTGTCAACCGTTTCTTTTATTCCCTGTGCGCCTGGTCAGTGCCTCTCGTCTTGAAGATTGTAACACGGGGATCGAGGATCAGGACTTCAGTTCCCGATCGGCCTCCGAGCTGTGTCCTAAAGGAAAATGATCTGTCATCCCATTATAAGGCCTTCCGTTCTAGTCTACAAGCTCTTACTTCGACTGCAGATGGAGATTAACATCTCGTCTGAACACCAACTTCTGATCAGCCATATTCCCAGTTCGGCCGAAATAGTCTGACCTCAAATTGAGCCATTTTGTGCCTTTAGAGATCCAGTTCTCAATTTTGGACATAGGGATTCAAACATATTCTGTGCCTCTTTTTCTCTCTGGATGACCATATGGTTCTAATTGGTCTCATCGTCTAATAGAAGCTTTGACGTGGCATCTTGGTGACAACAGGACTTGAGCTAAAACTCATGTGATGTGAGGATATCCTAATTGATTTCTGAAACCTTTAATTAAAGATTCGATTCTGCTCCTTTACAGTCTCTTTATAATACTAAAATAAAAATCTAGTACGACAATTGAGTAATTGACGCAACCGTGGGGGGCCATTTAAAACTTTAAGGGTACACTTTTATTTGTACCCATAGTAATTCTTCTACTCTAATAATAATTGCTTGTAGAGTTGCTGTCTATTTTTCAGGTTCATCATTGGGAACTTGACGTTTTTTCTGAAGCCCTCAGGCAAGTACTCCAGCCCGAAAATCCCATTAAGATCATCTTCTTTATAATTATATCTACTCATTTTTGTCATCCGGTCAGCCGCATAATTAGCCTTTGCTTAATTGCAACAAGATCTCCAAGCCCCCCTTGACGTTTACGAATAAAGCTGAACCACAGACAGATAATAATAATAATAATAATAATAATAATAATAATAATAATAATAATAATAATAATAATAATAATAATAATAATAATAATAATGCTGAACCACAGAAGCAAAGTCTGATTCAATAGTTAAAGGTTGAAACTCTATCCTTGCAAAGCCTGACACCACTGACAATTATACTTATCAAATTCAAGCTTTTTGGTACAATTTTCAAATTTGTAAATCGTGTTCCATGAATTTGACTATTAATTAAAATCAAAATAGTTAACATCGGATTATATATTAATATCTTAACTAAATTACAAAAATAAAAATGAAAAAAGGGTAATTTACAGCTACCGTCTCCAACCTTTCGACTTTTAATAGATTACGTCCCTAACCTTTCATCTTTTAATAGATTACGTCTCCAAACTTTAATTCTACTCCTAAGGGTCCACAACTTTTCCCAAAATCCTCCGCCAGTTCCTTGTTGACGGAAATCATCCATTCTAGACGTTAGTCAACCCGTTGACCAAGAGTAATTTCGATAACATAAAAAAAATGAATATTTTAATTAAAAAAAAAAAAGATGGGGGTACCCCCCACCCCGTTGCCATATCTGGCATCCCAGAAAATTTCTGGCTCGCTGTCAGAAACGGTAGCAGATAGGGGGAGAAAAGTCCTCCCTCCTTTTGCTTGCCGTCTGGAATGCAGCAAGCACGGAAGAGACTCCCCCTACTGCCATTTGGTTGCAGAAAATGTAGCAGATAGGGGGAATAGCCCCCCCTTTTGCTTGCTGCCAAAATGCAGCAAGCACGCGGAGACTCCCCCCCCCAGGCTGCTGCCATAAGGGCTACTGGAAATGGCAGTGGATGAAGGGGGGAGAGTCTCTTCCCTACTATCATTTTCGGCAGCCCTTGATATGGCAACGAGGGTGGGGGTTCCCCCATCTTTTTTTTTTTAATTTATTTTTATTTTTAAATTAAAATATTCATTTTTTATATGTTAACGAAATTACTATTAGTCAACGGGTTGACTAATGCCTAGAATGGATGATTTCTGTCCATAGGGACCTGGCGGAGGATTTTGGGAAATGTTGGGGACCCCCAGGATTAGAATTATAGGTTGAGGACGTAATCTAGTAAAAGTCGATAGGTTGCGGAAGGTAGCTATAAATTACCGAAAAAAATTAAATTAAATGTACCCCAGCTTCTTCCCCTCACCAAGTCAGTGTCTCTATTATGAAGATATCGGGAGTATGTGATGCTTCTCTATTAATTTTTATGTGGGCTGGTGGACTTACTAGATGGAAAGCGCATGCATTGACGTGGCAGGATATATAGCAAAACACATACATATAATAATCTTATTCAACCAAAATCTGTAACAAGGAAAATACTATTAGTAGGTAATCATTTATGTAATTTTTTACAAAATAGTTGTGAACTTACAATCTTACCACTGTGTATTGTGCAATTGGAAAAAAAATAATTTAGAAAAATACTATTTGTTGGTAATCATTCAGAGAATCTTTTATAAAATAGAGATAAATTTACAATATTACTATGTATATTGTGTAATTGGGAAAAATAATTTAAGGATAAAACGGTGAATTTGCCCCGTTTTCTAAAAGATTTGCTAAATAATTACATACGAGTAGTGAGACTCAATAATTTAAGGATAAGACAGACAAAATGACTGCCTAAATAATTATCTACAAATAGCGGGACTCTATGTAACAATTGGAGATCATCTGAGAATACATGCAATTCTCCGAGAATCTATTTTCTATTGGCACACCCTTATCATAGTAAATGCCATGAACATCTTCTATACCAACAAACGGCCCCCAGCAAATTAAAACTATATCTTAAAATCAAATGTTGAAACTTCAAAAATTCCGCATCACCGGTTGCCACCCAAAAAAAAAAAAAAAAAAAAAAGGAAAAAGAAATTCTGCATCACACGCACAATAAAAAATTAATAATCCAATATTTAAAAAACAAGTGATCCAAACTGAGTTTTTCTAAGAAGAGGAGTACTCTCCCCTTAGAAAGAGTACTCATATACCTGGCCCCCTGATTGGGGGGAATCAGGAGGGGCAAGTATATGAGTACTCTCCCTTCCTCTCCCTAGAAAACTCATATCCAAACCAAATATTTCACATCACATGCACCGTCTAAAACCAATAAGCAAATAGAATTTACCAAACTAAAAATATTGCAAACACAATAGTTTGTTGTAACACGGGTAATGTAAAAGGAACCAAAAGACCAGTGACAAGAAGCAATCGGAAACTATTCAAGTTTTTCCTCTTTGATCTTCCGCAGTTTATCAGTTTGAATAAGCCAAGTCACACAATTAAAAAGAGTTTCAGAAAATTCATATTTCGAACCTTTAGAGTTTAAATAGTGAACTCCAATGATAAAATCGCTTGGTATAATAAATATAGTAATGAAGACAGATGGGATTTGAGTTTCCATATTAGAAACGCAACACACATGGAAATGAGAGAGTCTTCAGTAGGACGGTCGTATATGTCTAGTGGTACGATCGTCTGTTAACCATATGACAAGTGAAATTAAATCTCACTTATATATATTGTTATTTTCTCTCTCTTAATTTAATGAAAACTACCCAATTAAATAACACCAAGTGTATTAATCTCCTTTTTTTTGAAAGACCAAGTGTTCTAATCAGTTTTAAATAAAACCTCAAACCATTTTGTTTACTAATTCTAAGTTGCAAATTTAGCCGATTGTACATATATATATATATATATATTGTTAATTCTAACTTATTTATTGTTAATGTTATGTTAATTTCATTATATACATGAATAAATTAATAATACAAATATTGTTGATTGTAAAATGTCAAATGATTAAACTATTATGCATTTGTTTTGAAAAGAATATAATTTAATGTATTATTGATGTGCCTACAAATTATGCATAAAGGTTTATTCATATAATTATATTAATTAACATTTAAATAAGTTAGCACTTTTAAGGGGAAAAAACCACATCTAAATAAGTTGAGCATTAACAAAAAAGTTTCATCTCTAATTTTCCAAGTTAGAATTTTTTTGACGGGATTTGCAAGTTAGAATTAATTAAAAAAATTTATTTGGACATCTTTAACAAAAGATAGAGATATTTGAGATTTTATTTTATTTAAAATCAATACAAATGAGTTGTTTTCATTAAATTAATAGACAGAAAACAAAAAAAATATTTAAATGAGGTTTAACTCGATTTGTCATAATGTAAGTGGATGGTCTTACTATTGGACATATAGGACCGTTCTACCGAAGACTCTCTTTATGGAAAGGGCCGAAGAAAATGGGTAATGTCATTAGTGACATCACAAGGATGACGTCATTAGTTACATCACAGGGAAATGGGCGGGAAAGATTGGAAATTAGGGGTCCGTTTGGCACCCGTTATAAGCAAGAAGTGTTATAATTGGTCATAATTGTGCAATGACTAGCGGGCTCATTTTTGGAAAAAGAATTATAATAGTCCATTGAAAAAGCTGTCCGCCATTTTCTTTCCCATTTTTTTTTTTGGTTTTTGAAGGTGGGTCCCAAACAGACCCCAAAGAAGGAAAATAGAAGCTTTTGTTAATGCGTCAGAAGAAAAATTGAGTGTCAAAAGAAAAATTGAAACTTTTGTCAGGAATAACTAAGGTCTGTTATAATAACTCTATTTATAACAAATCCCAAACGAACCCTAGAGTTTATGCCGTCAGACAATTGAATTTAATCGCGCCCACTAAATTGTTATTTAATATATATATATATATATATATATTGATTTCTATAGAGCCTGACATATCAGTTAATTGATTTCTATTGACAGTCGACTCTGTCTAGGGGGCTCGATCTGACTCATTAGAAAGACCAGCAGAAATATTGCCTTCCATTTAACCATTATATCTTCTATGGGAAGTATCAATTGTAGAGTACTATTTATGACCAAACTGTGAAGCAACATTATTTGAAGTCGTATGGCCGACTCTAATCACTATGTTTATATAAATATATATATTAGTAGCAACTACAAACTCATGCAAGATAGGAATAACATCATAAAGTACTGTATAATAGAATACCTCTACCCCAAATATATAGTTCAATTTTTCTTTTTGAGTTGTCTCAAATATATATACTCTTGTTTCCTTTTTTGAGAAATCTAATTTACATTATTTTACTCATTATATACTCCTACTTAAGACTATTACAAGTATTAGTTTTGAATTCTAATCATAAGATAAGGATAACTTAGGAGTACCTTTTACAAAATGTGTCTTTCTAATATAATTCTTAATTTTTGTGAAAAGGTAAAATCAATTATGCATTTGGGATGGAGTGAGTAATAATGAAACAACTAAATCTTATTGCTGGTGTGTGTGTGTATATATATATATATATATATATTGAAATATGTGGTTGAATCGACACGTGAATTTCAATTAAATCAAATCAAATTATGAAAAAAATAACATTAGCAATTGTTGTTTAACTTGGAAAATTGTGTCAAACGCAGCATAATCCCCATTACTATTCAATTATATGGTTGAATTAACACATAAATCTTCAATCAGATATCTTAAGAAAATACAATTATTTGTTCAATTCATTATTATATATGTACACACACGTACAAGTACTGCATATTTTTCAACATACATGTGTATCACATATAAAAGATGACAAAATGAAGACACATCGCATAAATCTTAGCCAAGTGTTACTTACACCCCATATATAATTTGCATAATTGTACGAAGCTAACCACATTCAAGGGAGTCATAGGTTACGTCATCAAGTGGAAACTTTTGAACCTAGATTTCTAAGCAATGAAAACATGGGACAAGAAAAACAAAAATTATTTGCCCCATATGCTTGTCCTGTGTGATTTTGATGGCTACACTATTTCCCACATAGAGTCCACACTCGGGTAGTTAAGTAATCGTTTCTTTCTAATATTAGTTTTTAATTTTCAATCAACAACGGGTAAATTTATAAGACATACATGAACAATGCATTTATCAAGTTCAATGTGGATTGGCCTAGGAAACGTTTCAATGTGATCAATGTTTTGTAGGGATATTGAATAGTGGTAAATGACTCGTGTGGGACGAGGTAATCATGAAACTTTGACTGATGTACCTTTTTTTATTGTATTGTGTTTCTTTTATTAATAAAATTATAACTCGAGCTTGGATTTTTGAGTCAAGTTAGTTCTCCAAAAAAATAATTAAAAATATTTATCTCATTCTCATCAATCATTTAGTTACAACTTTAAAAAATTTAATTAATCTCGACCTTTCTTTTAAAACTGAATAAGCCTTTTGAGTTTTATAAATTTATTGGAATATTTTTCAACTACATTTCGTGCATTTTTCCTTCTTTAGTTTATTGCAGAATGGAAAACTAAAATCCTTCGTTAATTAATCATCAAGATTCAAGATGTTTTGTTCTTTTTAGATCGGAAGTTTTGTAGATCGAAATTTTATGTCTTTTAACTCCCCCCCCCCCCACAAAAGTGCCTTTTAATACTATTACTAGATACACACCCGTGTGATGCACGGGTACAAATCATCGACAAAATAAATTATATTAAAACTGTAGAACATCATCAAAACAGAAGTGATAATATTAGCAACATAATAATAAACATAATATTAGTTTATTTTGAAACAAATGTAAGCTCTAAAGTTATTGAAAGCATGCGCAATTGGGACAACTCCTTCGTCTCGAATCCCTAAGGTCTTCTCACCGCCATATGTCTTACACTCTCAGTTGAGCAATTTTGATCACACGCCATATCTTAATTTAGAAGGATAATCCCGTTAGATACACACTTGGAGGGTAATAATTTGACAATTTATATGTGAGACAACTCACATTTCGCTTTCAATGCTTAGCTGCATATCTAGTATACTTTACAAACACACAGCAAGAGAAGCATTAGCAAGCAAACATTCAATATACCCATAAACGCTAAAAGGTAAAAGCAATGTAAACCCACTACAAATAGCAAGAAACTATAGGTAAGAATATAAGTCAATCATGTCACAAAAAATATCGACATCACAATCTCCAGCGAATTTCAAAATCTAATTTCCATTTCGGTTTGATTTTACTCTTGAAAGACTGTCAATTTTCTTAGCTGGTGTACATTATTGTTGTACAAAAATTGTTCATATTTTAAAGGAGTAAACAGAACAATCCATATATTGACTGAAATTTTAATCCATAAAATTCAGCATTTCCCCAAGCCATAAACTCCTTAACATTCTGTGATAAATTCTTATAAATTCAAATTAAAAAATGGCGCAAAGGAAAATATTTGCTTCAACCGCACTACTATAATGGTAAGACGTTCTTTCAATATCCGAAAAGAAAAATATTCAGAACAGTTTTTTGAATACAATGATGGAATATAAACTACATACCCGAGTATAGATTGTAAACTTGGCTACACCGTAAGTTATAAATCAGTAATCAATTCAAGGGGCGGGTAGAAAATGACATACCAATTGAAATGAATAATATAATACAATATAATGGTTTAATATTATTGAAAATGACAAAAATAATACAATATATGATAATAATATAATGGTTTAATATTATTGAAAAAACAATAATAAAAATGTAACAAAAAAGAATAACATTCTATGTTGCATGTTGCACAACATTTTTAAAATAAAAAAAGTTAGGAAGTATGTATAGTTCAGATAATTAATGGAAACATTACAAACTTCTCCAAAAGTTTTTCGAATTATAAGGGGATTTCAGGGGAGGATAATCGAACCTTACTATAAGGTGTGAAAAGTTAAAACGAATGTCATTAGACCACATGGGCCTTGACAACTTCTCTAAAATTTTAGTTAGATTGAATCCATAAGTTTAATTATTTATTTAATTAATTAATATTAAATAGTGATTTGAAACTAAATATTAAAAATTTATAATTAGACAGCGTTTTACTCCAAATGGGGTTAAGATAAGGACAGTCTACGTCTTGCAAGAGTATCATGATGTTAAATATTATATATACTATATGAAAATTTGTTTTGCCAGCACACAGACGGATTATTGTGCCCGCACCATCCACGTTACAACGACCCCTCCCTCACCTATGAAGGTCAACTTGAATGAGTGTCATGTATATATGCAATCACAATCAGTATTCTAAAAAGCGTAAGACGTAGAAAAGCGTCGACCTGCAACTTCAAGCATTATAAGCTTAAGCGCGCATAAGCGGCGCTAGGCGTTAAAAAGCGTTTTTCATTTTTTTATTTTTTATTTTTAGAATCAATATAAAATTATTGGTTAATTGAAATTAATGTATACCAATTATGTATAAAGACATAAATTGTAAATATATCCATTTAATAAATAACTTTTACTTCAATTTCATAATACAGTGTATGTATCTTTCTCACATAAGTCATTATTTACTTCTCTTTTTTTTATATTTGGTTTCTCCTTTATTCTTTTATTTCTTATATGGTAAATTAAACTTTCGGGATATTTTAGAGATTAATATTAACCTTTTAATTTGAGATTAATTTTAATTGGATCTCAAATAGTAAAAATAAAAATAAATGAGAAAAAGGAAAAAATTTTAAAAAATGCAGCTTAATTCACGCCTAGACACACTTTTCCACGCCTAGGCCCATCTAATCGTACTTAATTTTGATTAATCAGTCAACGCTTTGAGTTGACCTACTTTTTTTCACACTTTTTGCCAAAGCGAGGCGTTTTGCCCACGCTTCGCACGTAGGCGCCGCTTAAACGCGCTTTTTAAAACACTGATCACAATAACCTGCAGCCTCCGTACAATTAAAATAAAATATTGTTTTCTAACCAGCAAGCATGCCTTAAATTATCTTGTTTTTGTGCAACCAAGCACAATACAATTATCTATCTTTTCATACTATTACATACTTATGAACCCACCTCCACTACACAAATATCTACCATCTCACTCCACTCAATTTTAATACATTTTATGTGAATTAAAACACACATGGAAAAAAAAAAACAAAAAGTTACCTAGTAAAGATATGTGACTAGATACATAAGGTGAAGATATCAAAGAAGGCAATTAATTAGCCTAAAATATGTCCCGCGTGTGTACGGAAATTAAAAATAATTAACACGGGGATTTCAGCGTGATCCCCTCCAGGAAAACTACAACACCCATGCCACGAGACAAAAATAATCCATTAATACAATGAAGAGTTTTACGATTACGGTAGATAATTTAGTGATTTCACGAAATCAACTACACACAAAACAAATATTAAATCAACTTCTTTGATTTGATCTTTGTCGTGACGGAAGCCTCCCGCTGCTCCTTCCTATCTCCAGTTGCCAAACGCTTCTTACGAACCAAGACCCAACGTTTGATTCCTTGATGTGAAACACTCCTTTTTTCAGGGGAGGGGGGGGCGGTTTAGTCCGGTCTTCCATATCTTTTCGAGTTCAAGTCACAAAAATGACTTATGTAGAATAATGCTACTTATTTAGACTAGAGAACGATCTCCAATTTAGTTGTCATTTTCTTGTTGACTATTGAATGAATTAATGCTCACACGTATTTATGTATCTTCACTCATCCTCTAATGTAGTGCTGTCAAATAAATTAGAGACCAATTTGTAGTTTAGATAAATAACACTACTCTTTTATGTATAAGTAGTAGAAATTAGTGTTCCGAAATCTAACCCACTCTAGGTAAAGAGATACATATTAGAAGAGAGAAGTAAAAGTAAAATAAAAAAAAAAAAAAGAGAAAAACAGTTTTTAATGTTTGTACTTCACAACATGCTCGCTAAGTTTGAATTCATGAAATTACAATAGAGATAGTTCTAAATAGACATGTTTATCTGACATTAATAAGTGATATGAATTAGTTGACCATATTTAATTGATTACTAAACATGTTACTTTTTAATATTAAAAAATGCATATATCTCCATGAAATCTATTTATATATTAATTAATCTATTTAAGTCTCGGTACCTTTTGTACCGCGATTTTATCGCCTTTTTTATTTGTTAAATTTTGCAGTAATTGTTTTTTTTCTTTTTAACAAAAATTTTTATAAAAGAACTCAGAGAAGACTTGATCCTGTGACTATTGGGTTTAATGACTAAACTTTAACTATTTTGCCAATTTGTTTTGTTTGTTAATCTTTTTCACTAATAAATTAAAATACCAAATCTGAAATGTCAATTCTAAAGCAAACTCTAATCCATCATAATTCGTTAATTCACCTTCTCTACCGTATGTATTGGTGAGTTTAATATTATTTGAATTTTTTAATGCATATATATATTTTTTGAATTTGTTGGTTTTACTAGGATTTTTTAAAATGAAGCGGGTAACATGTATTTTTTCATTATTGTATATATGTATGAAAAATTATATGTAAGAATGTATGTTGTCTTTTAAACGATCATGAACTTTACGATTACTAAGTTCATCGATTAATATATACTTGTGTTTTTATATTTTCTATAAGGTGTAAATATTACATATTTATGTTTAACTATCTAATCTAATAATATATTTTAGTAAGTTTTTTTCCTCGTGCAACACACGAGTGATTTAACTAGTTATTGATAAAGATATAATACTTCCACTACTTATTTACGTGATTTGTCTTTCATTTGAAGTAATAGAGAATGGTTGTTCTTGTTCTTGTTAAAAGATAAAATTTGTGTTTTTATTAATTTCCAAGAACATGCATTGTCGATAATATGGAGGTAAAAGTACCATTTTCTTCTTGACTGAGAAATTCCTAACCCCATCCAGAGAAGGAAAGATGAGATAGTCTGTTTTAGCCGAATCTCAGGAAATTGTCCAAAGGGAGTTTCTCCCAAACGACGTAATCTATAAAACAGGGCAAAATATTGGAAATTTTTCCAACATATATTCCTTCATGATCAATCACATATTTGATCCTTCTTACAAAGATCATAAATACATTCGCTGACACAACAACACAACAAACACTGGACCTATGACAGAATACAGTACAATGATAGAGTTTTTTTTTTTTTTTGTTGGG
>CAVNYN010214873.1:0-21530 GCA_963692815.1 Nyctanthes arbor-tristis | reverse complement strand
CCCCCCCCCCCCCCCCCCCCCCCCCCCCCCCCCCCCCCCCCCCCCCCCCCCCCCCCCCCCCCCCCCACTTGAAAGGAAATGCATTACAACCACACAATTTTTTTTTCTTAAAAATCATTATTATGTGTTCAATCTTTCTTTGTCATGCAAATAGTGACATTAACAAATTTCATCTCCTCCTTGGACATGCAATCAGTAAGGATCTCTTCGTAGTTATGAAATAGTTGGTCCATTATTTTTTCTCCAAAATGATCAATCAACAAGGGTTCGGCCACTGATCTCATGCATTGTGCTACATTATACCCATCGTTCTTCATAGAATCAGATGAATAAATTTTATTTCCGCTTGCTGCCCAGTTGATTTCAGAAGTCTCTAGGCAATTGATGGTGAATGATCCTTCTTTTTCGACCTCTGTTTTGACTTCGGATGGTGATGGTGTGTATTGGGGAATGTTGAACAAATACAACTTCTTTTCTTCTACCAATCCCTGCTTAGGTATAATTTTGATTAGTGGAATAAGACGAGACATGACTAGAAAAATATGAATTGTGTGTGTATGTGTGTAAGAAAATATGTTTGACCATGGAAACTGTTGACATGGTAATATTGTGTCCACCGCTAAATTTTATACCTCTGAGACAAGTTGTTTGAGTGCCTTGGCCAAGAGGTCCCAAATGGAGCAGCATTCTTTGCTGGTGGGATCATTATTTTTCCTCCCCAAAATTGTCAAAACCATGTTCCCACTACTCACCAACTCTTCCGAACGGCACTTAAGGAACATCGAGAAATCTTTCTGAAATTGCTCATAGTATGCACGAATCACGCTTGGAGGACTCGTACTCGCCATGTATATGTTCTCTTTGTTCATCTCCACTCCTTTAGGAACCTGATGATAAGATTATAAATTTTCAGTATACAATGAGATTTTTTTTTTTTTTGTAATTAGGATTATAAGGGAACTATATTTTTTACTTGAGAAAGCCACATGAGACTGTAAGAAGAATGAACAAAATGTAGAGTTTTTGTAGGAAAAAGCCTGCCATAGAATGAACCAGGCACTCCTGTGAAAAAGCATGGTCCAAATCCACACCCCATTTCCTCTCTTAATTCTTCTTGAACCCGTGGCAGTGACCGGAAAATGGAATTAAAATCATTTCCGGGAAGATCGTTTAAGTATATCTGAAATTCCGGCGATGATTTATGACCAAGTTTTCTTCGAATTTTCTCAACTTGTTTCATAATCTCGATTACCACGAACAAAGTGTTTGGTCCAGAAGAACAACCAAGATCTGCTATACATATAGTATTGGGAAAAATGCTGCAATATGCATCAGCAATTGCTGCTTCTCTTATTCCCTTTGTCATGGATATCACCTTTCTCTGCAAAATAATTTATTTATTTTTTTAAATACATTATAAGTTGATTAAGGACACATATAAATCGAATTGACACAAATATTCATTACTTAATGTTCCATCAATATCGAGGTACTTGTGTGCATAAAAAGTGAGATATGACTAGTTTCGTAACACGTGTGATCTTACTCTATCACGAGATCAAACCTAGTACACCTAGGTCTGGGTCTCGACCGAATCAACAATATTCATATCCAACCAAGAATAAGTGTCCATTACAAAATTATATACCTGAACAAGTGAGTTGTTTGCATAGCTGCTATCTCCAGATGCTGACCCATTCATATGAAGCACTTCACAGACCTTCATATTTGCTCTAATCGCAATTGTTATTGTGTGGCTAGACTTAAATTCTTATAATTTATTATAATTATGCTTGCAGCAAAAGAGATGGCCGGGAGGGCTATTTAAAGATGAAAGTGTTAACTGTTTCTTGAAAGTTAGCAATGTGTTTCTCATCACTAAGTGCCAAACAAAGGTTAGTTGATAGGTTAAAAAAAATCTATTTGATCGTGTGACACATGGATTACAAGCGACAAACATTTGGTCTCACTAGCTAGTCTATAAAAATATTCTAGCACTATATATAGTGTTATATGACCATGTGACATGTATCGAGACACGTTATATGATTGTAGTTTCTCATGTAACGTGTCCCAATATGACACTATATAGTGCTAGATCGGAACTATACATGTCTACTTATTTTATGTTTGGATTGCTGACCAAAAAAATAAATTAAACCAACTAGTTGAATTTTAATGATGTAATGAAACCTAGAATACAATCTCCAATGATTGGTTTCAATAATATGTAGGAAATTTAATTGGTTCTAAGAGTATATTTACTTAAATATATTGACTATATGAGTCAAAGCTTGGGGAGAGAATAAAGCAAATAAATAATCAGCCTAGGTTAGGTACATATATTAATTTATATATTTATTATATATCTGTGTACAATATGCAATATGCATCATCAACTGCTTCGGTCATCATGCATATATCACCTTTCCCCAAAAAATTCTGGCGTTTAAGGGGCACTGGAGTCTTGGCTAATGAACAACTTACATTTGTGTTCAAGGCCCAAATTAATCAATAAATTGAGACTTTTAAATCTACATGTCACTTAATGATTTTACTATAAAGGACATAGTAGATACTCTTGAACTACCAGAAATTTTTCTTTCCTTTCCTTGTCAAATAATATCATTTCCATAGTCATTAAATATTCATGGTAAGAAAAGCCATAAAATATGACTAAATATTATATATTGATAGTTATCTTATAATTAAACAAAGAACCATAGATAGCAAGAATATTATTATGTCTACGAGTAGGCTGTTTATTATGCATATCTGTACTTGTAGCATTTATCCAGACAACGTCTCACCGGCCACCAAACTCAATTTGGATGGATGCTACATGTACAGATATACATAACAACCAGCCTACTAGTAGGTATAACAAAATTCTTGTCTTGGACAGCAGTCTCGTTCTCTCACTATACGTTTGGCAGGTTAAGATGCACACATAGTGGAAGATTATTAGACAAATCACAAGGGATTGTCCCACAATATGACAACTTACATAGATGTTGTCCAATAATCTTACGCCACATGCATCTGGAGGGATAATCCCTCAAGACGTATGGCGAGAGATAATTTTTGTAATATTAAGGTACAGTTTCAAAACTGTTCAAGCAGATTTAGGCATAAAATCTGACTAAATTATACATCCATCATCTATATTATTATAAAAATAAATTGGCTTCGAATTTGGAGCCCCCTGCAATTGGTGGTCGGGCTCCAAATTCGGAACCCGATCTGTTTCTATAGCTGGACCATGTATATCTCGGTTTTGTAAGAAATCGGCTACCACATTTCGGTAATTCAATCCCAAGAGTCACCTCAAAATGTTTCACAAACCCTCGAAATTACAGCATCAGTTGTCACATTCAAGTTCTAATTTTGTATTTTTCCACATTGCAGCTGCAATCAATCTTTTACCTTATTGCCAATAATGCGGTTATTAGGCTGTTCAGCTATGGAAAGGTGGCATCTCCCTTAAGGAGAGGCGTCCGTTCCCTGATCTCCAAATGTCTGTTCCCTGATCTCCAAATAATAGGGGCCGTGTAAGAAGGAGGCCTCTCCCTAAGAGACAGACCTCCTCTTCTTAAAATTTCTCATTATTAGGAGCTTGCCAAACTTTCTTTTTCTCTTATTATTAGAATGTGTTAAAATTTCTTAACTATTATTGTTCAATTTATGAATTATTCAATTTTTTTTGGTTACAAAAACTTCGCCAATATTCCCCAACAAAAAAATAAAAGAGAGAGAGAGAGAGGGAAAGAAATTCTAGCTCTGCCTTGGTATTTATTAGTTGTTATCCTTTTGGTACTTCATTTCGTGTGCAATTTTCTAGGAATCTTGGATTGTTAGAGTATCTCCCATGTAAAGTTAAGGTGAAATGTCTTAGGTATATATGTGGTAAAGAATATTGAAATTACATTCAAAAAATTCTTCAATGAAACACTGTCAACATTATATATTTGGCAAACTATTATTTGGGATTTTGAAAAAAAGAAAAAGAGAGAAATATATTGATTGGATAAATTAATGCTTGATATTGTCATGGCCAATGTCATCTCATGAGATTCTCTATAACAATGTCAAGCATTTAATGTGCCAAATCATTATTTTTTTTGCTAATTATCAAATTATTTCATGACTATGACTATACCTTTGAGATGCTCTTAGTCGTAATATGTCTAAACACTCTATTGTTATTGGATTGACATTATTATAGTTGCCAACTTATGAAAATAAGGAAAGAGGTTAGGGGTATTAACATTGGCGAAGCCACAGGGATGCACCGGTATACACAATTTTTTTCCTCATTACAGTTGAAGCTTTCTGCAAAAATGGTGGTGTTTTGCAGGGAAAGGGAGGAAGACGAAGGGGGAAAGAGTAGTTGCACAAGTCTTAAAAAAAAATGACAACTTTTCTTCTCTCTTTCATCCATATATTTGACTTTGTACCAATAGATAATACACTTCTCCACCCACTTCTGTCTCTTTCCCATCTCTTGTCTTATTTATTTATTATTTATTTTTTGTAATAAGTTTATTTGTATATATATGTTTTTGAAGCAAACTTCTCTTGTTAAGTAATATAATTTTAAAACACATAAATTTTAATTATGTAAAGTTTATTAAAATTAATAAGCATTACTTTCCATCAAAAAAATAAATAAGTAAAAAATTACTTGACAATTCTTATACTCCCTCTGTTACAGTAGATATTTTCACACGGATTAAGAATTTGTATGTAATGTGGTTGGAACATTTAATTTTATGCATATTTTTTTTACATTTTTGTCTTTAAGCATAATTAATGATTTGGAATTAGTAATAATTACCAAAGTATGATTAATATTGAAATGAGTACAACAATTTAAATTGTGTCTATTACTCAACTATTTAAATTGTGTCATTAAAATTCTGTGAATGCCTTGAATATTATGCCAAAAAAGTTTATTAACTCATTTTCCTCTTAAAATTTGATACCTGGGTATTTTTAGTGGTTAATTAATTAAGGGCAAAGATGGAAACGAAAAATTATATACAATCTCAATATATCAACTTAACTATCTTTTTTGGACATACGAAAATAGAATTGTACTATTTTTTTGGGACAGAGGGAGTATAAGAAATTAAGGGCCTGTTCTCTTTACTGTTTTGAGACCATTTTTAGTTTTTGATTTTTTAAAACACTGAAAACGCGTTTACTTTCATATTTTTAAAAACGAATTTTGAAAAACAAGAAATTTTTTAACAAAGAAAACAGAAAATGATAAAAAGTCGCTTTGAGAGTTTTTAAGCAAAACATGTATTTAATTAAAAATAAGGAAAACGCTTTATTTTGAGAATCCGGATTTCTCTCTCCTCTAATTTTACAACCCTTCGCCCATCCTCCTCTAATTTTTCTCTTCTCTAATTTTATTCATATGTCCTATACTTCCAAAGTTAGTTTATTTTTTTATTATTACTAATTTTATTATTACTTTTTTTTGGTATTTCCTTTTTTCTCGTGACAAACTATAGCAAACTTTCATATTTTAATCTTGGTAATGATACATTAGAACAAAATAAATTTTATTTAAACGAAAGAATAAAATAATTTAATTTACTTAACAAGCAAATATATTCTCAAAATGTCAAAAAGAACATGTTTTTCAGTTTTAGGTTTCCTAAAAAAGTTTTCCAAAATGACAAAGTAAACGTATTTTTAGAAATCTGAAAATAAGTACTCAAAACAGAAAATTGAAAATGAATTGAAAACTCAAAAATAAAAAACTGAATCACGAAAAGAACACAGCCTAAGTTGTCAAACAGATTATTTATGTGATAAATTAGTTCCTTTTAAACTCAATATATATACATAGGGGTGTACGTGTGTGTGTCTATATATATATATATATATATATTCTGGGAAAAAACCATCATTTTCAAATGACGTTTTTTTGTAATTTTGTTTTTAATTAATTTCACTTACATTATTATATGATGTTTCTGGAATTATGTCAAGAATTAATTATAAAACGGAATTAGGGATAATGATTACTTAACTGTGTGTATTGAGAAGGATTATCTGATGGGTGGTTATATTGACATCACATTTATTTACTAACCACACCAAAATTTAATTGTAATCAACATCTTTTATGTTTTTAAATTTTACACTTACATTATTTACTTATTTCTATCATATTTTTTTAATATTTTATTATCATGATATTTTGTTTCAAAAGTTATTTTGATTTTTAAAATTTTACTGTGGGAATTAGTTAAAATTTTTAAACAAAAGAAACAAGCATATCTAATAATATACAATTACGTATTTTTATACAATTTTAAGGTATAAAAACAAATTTTTTAAATATATCCAATCATTAACAATATGAGAGAATAATTAAATCAAAGATTCAAGAAAATATGTAGCAAAAAACTTTTAGAAGGCATGAATGCTATACGGAACAAAAAGTATTGATGCTCACATTAATAAAAATATGGTGTGTTTAGTAAAAATAGTGGTGCAGATATAATTAGCCTTATCTGATATTGATGTAATTTTACCTCATTATTACATCATTATCAAATAAGAAATCTCGTAGTGTACACTATAATAAAACATATATGCTATAATAGTATATAATATGCTTGAATAGTGTACACTATAACAAAAAAACATAGGCTATAATAGTAAAAGATGCTCGAATTTTTTAAAGTGAGGTTTATAGTTTTAAAATTTTCTTACAATTTTAATTTGTGCATACTCAAAATGAAAAGGCTGGCTCCGCCACTAGGCGTATATATTAGTTTTTTAGGCTTATTAAAGACTTGGTGGTGTAGAGGAGAGAGATAGAGAGAAGTTGATTATTTTAATTGAATGTTGGTAGTAAGAGGTACAGGAAAAAAAAGAGAGGGAAAAGTGAAAAAGATGATAGAGATATATAGAAATTCAAAAATAATGATAAAACAGTAGTAGTAGAGTCTTTGAAGAAGGTCTAAATTTAGACCTTAAGAAGGTCTAAATTTAGACCTTACACAGAATAAGATGAAGGAAAAATGAAGAAAAAGTGATGTAAATGAGAAAAAATAATTAAAAGAAAAAAGAAATTAAAATAAAATAGGAAAGATACGGAGTCTACGAATTTTTTTAAGTCTTTATCTCTCTTTTTAGACCATTAAACAAGACTCCATGCATTGGAGATGCTATTATTGAGCTATGTGTAGCTTAATAGGAATTTTATTAGTTTTTTGAATTTCTGATTTGGAGTTTCAAATACATCATCATTTCGACAACTTTTGCCCTCTTCAGGGCAATGCCCTAATGCCTTTTTCCGCTCCCGGCCACCAATTACAAGGCACGATTTATTTTTTTTTTTTGCCTAATTCAACGCGAGCCCCTTTACATCAGTCGTGGCTTGGGAATTGTTTCCATCCCTAGCGGTGGCTTACTCAGAAAATGGTTTAAGAGGTAGTTGAAATTTAACAACCCTTAAGTGAAAAACCTTTTTTTTTTCAATTTTCGAAAGGATAAAAA
This sequence comes from Nyctanthes arbor-tristis, assembly GCA_963692815.1. Taxonomy (NCBI): domain Eukaryota; kingdom Viridiplantae; phylum Streptophyta; class Magnoliopsida; order Lamiales; family Oleaceae; genus Nyctanthes; species Nyctanthes arbor-tristis. The sequence goes on along the minus strand of CAVNYN010214873.1, from coordinate 14,006 downwards.
AAAAAAAAAGGATCTTCTCAAAAGCAAGGGTAGCGGGGCTTTGGAGAGAGCCCCTAGGTCCGCCTATAATTACTTAAGTGTGTTTGTTACGAGAAGATAGAAAACGTAAATATTTTCCAATTCCACTTAAACAAAACAAGCGGAAGGGAAGGTGAGAATTTTCCCCCCTTTTTTCCTTCTTTTTTTTTTTTAAAAAGAAAATGGGTAAAACTGTTCTTAAAATTAATTTCAATTCCATTTTCATTTGTGTGACAAATGTATACAGGTGAAAAGTTTCTATAAATTTGACATTTTTAATGAAAAACAGCATCAATCAAACACACTCAAGATAATTAAATTTCCCTAAACTACCGAAACCAATACTTTTTTTTTTTTCAATGGAACTAATCGTCATATTTTTGACATAGTTCAGGTAATCGTTACATTATTGAAGTACACGATCCAACGTGGACAAACATTATCGGGGTCTAGGACTTTTCAATGACCTATCATGTATGGGACAATATGTCCAATGTTTCCAGTAATAAATATTATTAATTGATTTTTGGGCAATTTACCGCTAATGCCCCTACCTTTCAATGTTTAATAGATTTCGTCATTAACCTTTATTTTTGGTCTCACGAGTCCTCAACCATTATTAAAATCTCTTCCACGTCCTTATTGAAAGATTCCGTCCATTTGGATGTTAAACTTTTTTAAAATACCACTTTTATCCTCGCGTTATGAAATACCAAATCAAGATGCCACTTTTGTGTCTCCATTGTTATTTCTCTCTCTACTCTCTCTATAAGGATAGCAAGATAGTTTCACAGGCACATTAAGAGAATTACAGTCCATCACCAGTAGTTATAAAAAGTAATACCCTTATCAAATAGCCTCCCATCTCTTTGAGGGGCCAAAAAAAACATCTAGCCATAAGAAGAATTAAGAAATTAACTAACAAAACACTATAATTTGGGACCTATAAAAAAGGAATAACAGAATATCTTTTGGGACAACAGTCCTGATCTCCCACTGTGGAATTGTCTCGCCACACGCGAATAACTAAATATCATTGGACAACCCAAATGTGGGTTGTTCCACAGTGAGACAACTTATTTGTAGGTGTCAAATGATCTCCAACCATATGTGCGTCTAATGGGATGGTGGGAGATTATTTTTATTGGATATAAATTGGGATGTTTGATCTCGGTATAGAAAAGGATCAGTTTGCAATATAGTCGATTTGTTGAAACGGGCATATTTGGTAGAGAAAATTTTAGAAATGGTCCTAAATTTTGCAAGATGTAGCAATTTCATCCTTAACTTTTTTAATTTCTAGAGTTCTTGACCTTTCAAAAATTCTCACAAAAAGTCCTTATAGACGGAATTCGTCCATTTTAACCATTAAAGAAGAAGAACATGAGCTCTTTACCTCTTACGTCAAATAAAAAAATAAAAACAACAACATGGTTTAATCTTTTAACAAAAGAAAAATAAATATTCATATATCTCACGTGCACCCAACTTACAACTCCATTTTGGCAAAACTCATAAGCAATAAAAGGCTCATTTTCTCCAATCCGTACCTTGGCATCTCTGATGATCTTTTTTTTTTTTTTTTTTTAATTCCCAAAATTTAAACAATGTTTTTTTATTGGAAAGTTTAATTGGATTAGCGAACAAGTTAGTGATAATGGAAAGTTTGATTGGATTGGTAAACATGATTTAGAAAGCTTGCATTGCGTCGGTGACTACGGCAGTGACGACTAGACCTGTTTTTCGCCGTTAGATGTGCTTCCTTTACGTAATATATATCACTCTTTATTTGCCAAAATGGAATTGTAAGTTAGGTGACACAGCCCTTTAGAGAGGATAAGAATCTCTTAACTATTTATCTTTATTTAAAAAAAAATAAAAACTTTTCTTTGCTCTTTTATCGAATGTGAGGGGTAAATACGTGTTTTTTTGTTTTGTTTTGTTTTGTTTTGTTCTCTCTCTTTAATGTTCAAAATAGATGGATTCTGTTCATGGAGGCCTTTAGTAAGAAACGTTAAAGAAAATGTTAAGAATGAAATTGTTATATTTTAGAAAAGTTAAGGACTTGTTGTAAAATTTACCTTATTTGATATGCATAAATTCTAAATTTAAATTGGGCAACATTCCTTTTTATGCACCCATGTGACTCAATGACTTACCAACGAGTCTCATTAATTAATATCAAATGTATTTTCTCTTACATACAGAATGACAAGGTTCAAAATCAAAGGATGAGAAAAGGCTTATTTCTATTATTATTGATATAACCAATTTTCTAAAACGCTTGTGGCTAAGCTTGAAGCTGAGTCTTGTCAAGTGACAAGTGGTCACACTTCGAGTTGTTCTACAAAATCAATATTGGTTTTTGTTACAATTATAAAATGTAAGAAACAACTAGTGTTTTTTCAAGAAATCAACAGTAGTTTATTATAATTTATAACTGTATTAGTAGTTCCTTAATAAAAACAATCATTGGTTCTTTAAAATTTCGAGTCATACTTTCATTTTTTTATGCTTTATTTATATTTATATGTTTTGCCGAAGTATGTCAAGGCAAGTGTCGAGGCATGATGCTTTTTCCTCGATACTTCATTCTTGAATATCCATTTCAAAGGGAATAAGAGGAGTACACTTCAATAAAATACTACTATCCTAAGCTTGGATTTTCAAGTTAGCATAGTTTTAGAGTGTTAAGTATTGGCTAAATAAAATAATGGACAAGCTAGAAGTTGGAAGAAGAATTTACATGATGGTTGGAAGCTTGAAGAAATACCAAGATAATTAAGTAATTTCACAAATAAGGAGATTGCTTAGTTGTGTTTGCATGCATGGCAGCTGGAATTTACAAGCAAGCATGGCTGGATGAAGCTGGAATTCTTCATGTTTCTACAGCCATTAGAGAAGGGAAATTGGAATTGAGTTGCAAACTTTGACCAAGGTTGAAGCCCTCTTAACCGCCATCCATCTTCTATATATATGTAATGTTATATCATTTGTAATAGGTTGCAATTCCAAGTAGTAAAAAAAAAACACCAAAGTATGGGAAATTCTAGGCTTAGCATTTGATGTTTATCAAAGAAATGGTTAGTCGAGTGTGGTAAAGTTTAGTGGGTGTTGGTAAGATTGTAATCGGGTTTGAGTGTGAGATTCTATATGATTGTAACAATTTTTCATATAGTGGAATATCTTTAATGTCTCATGGTTTTTCTCCGGTTTTGGAGTTTTCCACGTAAATTTTGTGTTGTTATTTATTTCTCTTATTTGCTTGACATTTCTCATACGAAGGTAAAGATCTTAGGCTGATCGGAAGTCATATTCGGGTCGAGTATTTCCCAACATAGAGAAGGGAAAAAAAACGGAAAGGGATGGTTGCAAATGCAAATATTAGTTGTTCTTCTTGGACCAAGTATCTTCTTGGTCGCAATTCAGCAAACAAAACACGAGAAGTGACGATTCCAATTGAGATTATAAGAGCATCATTTGGACCCCCCCTCCACCCCCGGTTCTTTTTTCACATCAATTAAAGAAGCTGATTTGGCATGGAAAAATGTAAACAATATTTACTACACCGTCAGCATCTAGACAGTGTTGTAGACAATATCTATTTGATTATCTGACTACTTTAGTTATCTTTATCTTCTAATCACACATTATCATTGCATTATTATTGAATTATTATTATAAAATTCAAGTGGAACTTTCCAACTAGTTTTGTAAGCATGAAAGCGCGTTGAGATTGTCACATGTATTGCTAGTCCTGCGTTTTTCCACAATCCACTTGATTTTTCATTTCACACATTATAGATTGCAACCGTATTTCAGAAATTTTATTTTACTTATACGCAGGAATACATGTTATTATGCTTGTATATATACGTGACACACATTTAGTCTATAAGTATAGAGTACTTGTAACTTGGATGTGTGCCACATATACACAAAGGCATGTTATTATGTATGCGTGTTGGTAAAATAAAATTCCAGAACCATATTTGTTTTTAACACTTGTGTTATGGAAAGCACTTATAGCTAGGGGTGAGAGTTCGGTCGGTTGGTTTGGCTCTAGTTCTGGGCCGGTTTCAAAAATGGGGAACCGAAACCGAACCGGGTCGGTATGGTTAGGTTCGCCTGTTTTTTAGGTTTTAACTGACCATTTGGGAGGTTTTTTGTAAGAACCGGGTTTTTTTCCCCAAAAACGACCTAACCGAGTCAGTTCGGTCGGTTTTTTGGTCCAGGTCGATTGATACTATTTTTTTGCCTACTCCTACTTGCAGCCCCAAATCAAAGGTGATAACTCAATTGATATAGAGCACCCGTTATTAAGACGAGATTTTGAGTTTGAGTCTATACCCCTCTAGAAATTCTGCTAATTATATAAAAAACATGATTTAAAAAAAGAGCACTAGTTGCCCATCATCATTTGTACCAACCAATAAATTAATAGAACAAAAATTATTCTCAACAAGGGGAAAAAAAGAACAAAAATTCGTTTACATTTCTGAATTTCATAATTTTCCTCTTAAAAAAGTTATTTCCCTTTATGGAGCGAAAAACACCACTTTGAGGTATTGACGTTTCACAGGCCTTTTGTAATGGCGTCACATATTGGTACATGAACTTTTTGCTTACAAGTACCTTACAGCCATATATGCGTTGTCATGTCATCTCATCTTATCCATTAATTCAAATTATCAAAAAAAAAAATTTTCTAAAAAAAAAAAAAATCCAAAAATTTTTAGCACTCACCTAACATACATCCATACACCCATATAGGGCTGGGCATCAGGTCGAGCTGGTCAGGTTTGGTCCCGACCCGAATCTGACCCGACATTGAATCGGGTTCCCAGTTTTGAGACTGAGCCGATCCGACTCGACTCCAAAACCCGAGTCAACCCGACTCAACTAGGACTGAGTCAGGTTGACTCGAGTTGTGGGTTGGGCCGAGCTGGTCTAGAATGTAAAAAATTAAAAACCAATAGGCCCATTATTGGCCCAGAACAAATAAAATAAAAATAAAAACCCAGCCGAATATCGCAATGCCCAAATTCATTAATGAGATAGAACAAAAAACCCTAGCTACATAACAACGAAAATCAAAACACCAGTAGTTACAGCATTTTTGAGGGTTTCTATTCTATTCTATGCTATTGCAAGTTGGAGAATTTGAGTAAAGTAAATCCAAAAGTCCTCGTAAATGAACAGTGGCTGCAGCGGCGGCAGTGGCGGAATAGCAGCGGATAAGCGCAGTAGCAGGACAAGCGCGGCAATGACAGAACGGTAGCGGACAAGTGCGGCAATAGTGGCGGATAATTGAAGGGTCGCGTGGGGTTCAGTGGAGGAATTTAGGCTTCCCTGGAAATCTGTGCTGTTAGACATTCCTGTACTGTCATCCAAGGACTTTTCTCAAGAACAATATGCAAAAAGTGGGAGTCTACCCGAGAATAGCTCTTGGAGACTGACGTCTCAGCAATCTCTTCGTCGTCTAGGAATTTGTTCTAAAAAAGATAAAGAGATTGAAAGTGACTGAGTGTGCCTTTGTTTTTAAATTGAAATTGTCAAATGAGAATATTAAAATAGCAGAATCAAACACGTTTTAAGGCCAAAAAAAGAAAAAAAAATTAAAATAATAATAATAATCGGGTTGAACCTGAGAATCCGACTCAGGTTAAACCCGACTCGGGTTCCCGGGTCGGGGATCCGCGGGTCAAGCGGGTTCTAGCCACTCGACCCAGAACCCGACTTGACCCGGTCGGGTTCCCCAAACCCGCACCCGTTACCGACGCGCCAGCTACAGTAACCCAACCTAAGCCATTGCGGATCAGTTGAGTCGGGTTTGTCGAGTTCTCGAATCAGATGCTCAGCCCTACCATATGAGATATATGTCTTAACATCATTGTCCACATTATAGCTAAGCAGGGGTTCATAGAAAAAAAAGTTTTATTTGTTCAACATTTCCCAACACACACCATCACTACTCGAAGTCAAATAGAGGTCGAAAAGGGAGGATCATTCACAGTTAACTGCTAAGATACTTCTGAAATTAATTGGGCAACATGAGAACACAAAATTTTGAAATAAACAATATGCACACATCGATGCAGGTCATTTGTCGTGAGAGGTTTTGTTACAAAAATTTCCCGAGGTTTTTGAATAATTTCAACGTAGCGAAATGCATGAGATCATCAGTGGCCGAACCCCATTGATTGGTCATTTTGGAGAATTGATAATGGACCAACTAGTTCACTAGTACAAAGAGATCCTTACTTTTTGCATGTCCAAACTTTTTTTTTTTTTTAAAGTAATATGATTTCATTTTTTTTCCGCATCTGAGAATTCAGCAGGAAGTAATATGATTCCATTTCATATCATGGCGCATGACCGAATTCAAAAATACAGGGCTTCAATCAATCCAATTACATTGGAACCTAGTACAGCGACAATGTGTGACAATGGAGTGGGCAATATTTTTTGCCTCTCGACGAACATAGTTACAAGGACCAATTTCCATGTATGCCAAAAGAGACTTAATCTCGTTGACAATATTTGAGAAACAATGGAATTCACCATCATGACGTAAACTATTTACAAGGGAGAGAGAATCCGATTCCACCACTTCCAACAAAAAATTGTGCTCCTTTGCAGTGTAGACCATCAAGTAGTGCATATACCTCCACCAATTCAACACTCCGGAAGCCCTCTTTCTTGGCTACAAAACATCCAACTAAGAAGGTGTTTGATTCTCTTTATGAAAACACAATATAATCTCACATATCACTAATTTGACTACTGATTTGATAACTGCTAATTTATAATCACAAATTTCAAACTTTTATTAAATCTACACCACTCATTTCACCTCATTATAATTTCTCATTATAATTCAGTTTGAATAAATAGTTTTAAACAACCAGTAAGTACTCATTTGCGTCCCGAATTGAGCCTCCCACAACAAATATCCCCACTCCCACTTTCAACACCACGTCACATTGAGTTTGAATCTTTCAAGAGAAGGGCTCACCAACTTGAAATCCACTGCTGGATTTGCTCAAAGGAGGTGACAGTTTTGGCGTGTGCTTGAAAGAAATCCAGAGCCAAATGGATGTTGGGTGTGCGTCTGGTCAATCCTTTCCAACACTGGTTGCGTTCAAACCAAAGAAATCATGCCACAGTAATCAAAACAGAGAGTTCTTCCTCCTTGAAAGAGGTCATAATGCCATGTATAATGTCCTTCAAGGAACCCCAGCCAACAAAGTTCTTACGAGATTGCCAACAATTAACAAGTTTCCAAACCTGTTTTGCATAAGTACACTCAAGGAAGACATGTTGAGTAGTCTCCATTTCCCCACAATAAAATTCAACAGAGGCAAAAATTCCCCTACATAGAGGATTGGTTTTCAATGGGATAGCCTTACGGAAAAGTCTCCACCAAAAGACTCGAATTTCCGGAGGAATCTTGAGTCGCCCCAGAGTTCCACCATGAGAGTCTAGATCTCCCGCTGCTCTCCTCATCACTGCACTTCTTCTGAAGAATGCATCAATAGCCACCACGCACTTAAAATATTCTGTTCTTAAAATGCCAAATAAGCTTATCGGGTCAATTACAATCATCAGGTGGAAGAGAGAATTATATCCTGATCCACATGAAGGAAACATGTTTTAATTAAATTCAAGTCCCAAGCCCCAAAAACTGTGAATAGATCAGAAACCGATTGAATCCGCTCGTGGGGGGGAAAGAGTGGCCTTGATTGGGAAGCCAGGGGTCCTAAAATGCTTTAACAGATCTACAGCTCCCAATTCTCCAACTCACCCCCAATTCGATCAACCTTCGACCCCACAATAACTTCATCAGAATGGCTAACATGATTCGCTAGGAAGTTACAGACTACAAAAAACTTTAGTACTCTAGATGAGTGTCAAGTACTCCTAGTCAATCACAAGCCACGCTTGAGTTTTGGGCCCCAAAATTAAATAACAAATTGGCCCGTGAATCCACGTGTAAATTCGCCTAGATTTCAAAACTCCTAGAGTTTTTACTAAACCTCATTCTAGAAAGACAAGACATCCAAAAGTTAAATGATGGAAATCATCCAGGCGAAAATTCCAAACTCAAGTAAAAAAAAAACTACAAAAGCCTTAACAGTAACAGGTTACATCCTTACAAACCACACATCGACACAAAATGCAATCCCGCAACAGATGCAGTTCTTGTTCCAGAGTTCTGATGTCACGATAATAAATCCAAAATGACAATAAACTTAAACAGCATCCAAAGGTCTCAGCACACACACTCAACAATAGAACATAACTCTCTTCACATTATCCCTGAGCTGAGGCAGGGGCCTAACGGCAGCACTAGATCCTGGAACCCTTGTACTCCTTGGGCCTGGACCACCTCCACCTGGGGCTCGACCAGCAGCACCACTTGTCATTGACCCACTGTCAGACGTTTCTGGCTCCATGTAGAAGCGTGCACGAAAAGCCGCCAAATGGGCATAATATGCAGGAGGCACTGCCAAAAATATTAGAAATAACAATAAGTTCAGCATTAGTTAACATACATTAATTGAGCTAAAAAAAAAACTCATGAAAGTCTAAATATTAAAGGAACCTACCAATTGAAACAGAGCGCGTGCACCTTGCATATCTACAAGTGGAAAAGTAAACAAATTAGCTATAGCAAATATTAAAAAGTAAACTTTTTGCACATTGCACTATCCTGTCCAATCCAGCATAAACATAAGCTTAGAGTTCATAAGAATGGAGGAGAAAAGCTATTACGTGTAGCAAAGGTTATTGGTAAGTGACTGAATGGCATCGGCAGTGAATTTGTTTTCATCCCACAAAACATGGTAATGAGCTGGCCGGCTAGTGCCCTGTAACCAAATTATTATAACCAAAATAAGCAGTCCATCATTCAAGGTAAAATTACAATGATATATAAAGATGTGTAGATACCTGTATCCCAGCATGGCTGCAGAGGTAGAAGTCAAACTCGGTGGGGTGGCAGATTTTTGAATCCACCACAGTGCCTAAAAATTTCATAGAGAAGGGAAGCCATTATAATAGCTGAAAAAAATGATATATATATATAAAGAACTATCCGTAATCAAGTTAAGATCTGTACCAGGCAATATATTTCCACTCCGGTCAACTGCGTGCCTGTCATTATGGTTATTGGCAAACAACCTAGTATGATGACGTTTCTGAACCACAACAAAGGTAACTGGGGGCTGATAGTTTGATTCCAAAGATGCACAAGCCTATAGTTTAACAGAATTATCCAAAACAAACAAACAAATAAATAAATAAATATAGAAGTCAGCTATAATTCACATAACCATAAAGTCAGATATTTGTAACAGTAGAAGAATTGTACAAGGCAATTACCTTACGAATTGCATCAAGTTCATATAGCAACACCTGATAAAACTGACCTTCACTTACGCCATCCCTAAAAATGAAGACATAGTTAGAGGAATGAAAGAAACAAGAGAACAGACTCGATAATACACACACACACACACAGATATATATATATATACACACACATATATATTATCTGACAGTACCTGTAGAAAATAATTCGCTGTGGTTTCTGTCCAGTTGCTCTACGGAACGAAATTAGCAGTTCTCTGAACAGTAAAAGCACAAAGAAGGCCACAAACATAAACCACAAATTCTCAACAATAATAAAGCATTAAATTTCCTACTACAGAGGTAATGCACTCCTATTCTCAGCAGACCACATACTTGATCATGCCACCGGTCATCGTCCCTCTGACTGGATCTTGCCAGGTTTTAAACAAATCTTGAATCAGCTCTTGCCTATGGGCTTGAGCACAGACCAATCCAGCATATTTAGTAACCTCAGGCCAATCTTGGGATGCAACGACCTAAAATAAAATGCTAGCAATCATAAGACATCTCAACAGGGAAAAAAGCACACATATTAACAGTAGTATTCTAAAGCTTAAGTGGTAAAATAGAGCATCCTACAGCAGCAATGGATGGACTAGAGTCCTCGCCAGGATGGGGATGAGTAACATCAGCACCAAAAATGATAGTAGGCCGATCACTAACAAGGGGTATCCGTCTAGAGATTGCATCCACCAGCACTGTGTTTCTTCCCCCAACCTTCACATTAATCTTCAGTGCTACATTGGCAAGATACTGCTTGTTCATCTTGTACACATGCTTCTGCAAACAGCACTGGGAGACAATGCCAAGATCTGTCTCACAAATCCGTTTCAAATCACCTGTGCAGACACCAGATATAGGTCAGTAAAAGCAAACTTGATCTCCATAGGCATTGTTGGTTATTTTTTTTTTTTATTTTTTTTTTTTGGGAGGGGGGTGGGGGATTCATATTTCATACCATAAAGTGAGCCATTATTATCAGGCAAAATAACAATGAGCAAGTCAAGGTCTTTTCCAAGGGGCTGCAGTTTTGTCATGACATCATGAAACCTAGATTTCAAGACTCTTTCCACCTGATCATGGCGGCCACTCACAACCGGCAAGAGGGGCTCCGGGTTGAAAGCCTGTACACAAACTGTAAACTCAGAGAGAAATATAAAGCTATACAATGAACTGTGAGACATGATAGAGTTCCAATGGCATTACCATGCCAGAAGTATAACACATTTGTGCAAGTTCCTGACAAAAAGTGCGCGCCATACTGTCTTGCACATTGCGAGAAAAATTAATACAGATCCAATTATTGACTGTGCCACCGTTAACCATGCGCTGCATGATGCACACCAAATAATCAAATTTCCAGAAATATCTAATAGCATCAGAGGTAGAATTGAAGTTTTTGAAGAAGCAGAGATTTGTACAAACTCCACAAAACAGTATGGCACTTGGCAACCTAATAATCATGTTTTTCATCAAGTACAGATATACAAACTCCAAATATCAATTTTGACAAATTATACGAAACTGACTCTGGCAGTTACCTTATTCATCATATTCCACTGACCAACTTGCGGCAAACAATCTTTCTCCCTACCCGAATCATGATATTTGAGCTGAATTATCACAGAAGATATAAGAATTGAGATCAAGAACATATCAATTTAGCAGGAGTAAATAAAACAGTTATCAATTACCCAAGGAGGAGGCAAAATTCGAGCTTCAACTTGTGCCAGCTTCTCGCTAATCTTAATTCCAAATTCTTTAGCATAAGGGTCCTCAGCATACGCATTATGGTGCACGGTCTGGCAAGAAATGCTCTATTAGTTGAAGCGGTATGGACAATTAAACTGGAGATCATTTGTCAGATATGATGATAACTACTATGTCCAAAGTCAAATAAAACAGAAACAAACAAGTAATGAACTACCAGACATTCAACATGGGGTACATGAATTGAAAGCCTAACTGTCTATAAATACAAAGGGGAAAAAAGAAAGAAAGCAGCATCAACTATAACTATACATGGAATATGTACAAAACTGGGTTCTTTTCACGTTCACTGCACACCAAACAAAGCATAATAGGTTATTATATCAATAACAAGCTCTGAAACAAGATTACCGTAAATACAACTGAAGCAGCAGAAAAACATTTTTTCCATAAAAAAGACCAACCTGAAGAATATCATGCTCTCTTTCATAGGGACGCTGACATGTCACCTTTAAGAGTGCAGTAATCTGTTTCTCATTCAATCTCTTAGAGTACCTCTGGCCTTCTACGATCTTGCATACCTGGATTATAGATCAACTTTTAGTGTACTAATCTAATAAATTAAGTTAACAATGTTACTCAAATACATCAGTCCATGCCTGTGGCTTAGGCAGTCTAGTTGACAAAGATACTTTGCCTGGTATGACACTACTCTCCACTCTCTTAACAAATATAGAAGTACCAAGCACCAGGCACAGGAATAATCTACCAACAATATAACAATATCCTTCTTTTATGTCATCTTTTCAGTACATTCATCTGCATTGTTTGTCAGAATGCATTATTATGACTCTCCTAATACTGTCAATATCTTTAGGACATTACAATATTATCCCATCACATTAAGTAATGTGTTCAAAGTTTCCATTTCCAAAGTATAGAACATTGACAAAACTCCCAAAATTTGACATTAGCATGTCTACTGAATGAAGTTATGCTCTTGTCCAACACCTATATCCAAGTTGACTTAACAAGTTAGTAAATTAATCACAAAGTCAAGTAGACTGACCTCCATTGGCAGATAATTTGGCCTCTGTTGATTTCCAACTTGCAAGCAAGGCCACTGAGTATGCTGAATGACAAACCCATAGGTTTCTTGAAAGTATTCAACCACAGATTTCATTGTGCCCCTTTCGTCAACGGGAAAGCTTAAAAGACCAAGGAGAAATATATTAGACAATTGCATACACTACAAAATGATATTCATATTAAGTCTACCATAGCAGCAGTCACATGTAAAGACCACGTGAGTCGTAATTAAAGAGCAAATAATTTTGGATATTTTACAGGTCAAATCAATATCAAATTAATTAAGAGAGGAGTGACTTAGATTTTGAGTTAACCATGTGTTCATGGAAGCTAAAGTTATAACGTAAGCTATAAAATAACTCTTTTGATACTTACGTCAGTTCTCGCGTTGCTTGTGATGTCAAACCAGCGATGCGGTATTTCCTGCGCATGTTTCCCCTATGAGTAACCTCCACTTTTACTCCTCTCAGTGCTTTTTTGATCTGTAATTAAAGTAAAGATCACATAATTAGGCGGTGACAGGATTTTATCCCTCCTAAGGTACATACATGCATCAGATAAAAACCCAATATGCATTAGGAGACTTAAAAACATTAACAGATAAAAAATAAAACATCGTCCTCAAAATTTAAAAAACAGGACTTGGAATTTTCAGCTATATGATGAGGAGCAGTTTATCCGTGCTTTGCCCAAAAGAAATTTTTAACTAAACGGACATAACTCAACTTCATTATAATGCATAACCAATTTCCGCGCATCATTATGAACTTTCGGAAGCCCAGTTAGCAATTTAAAGTACAAACAGTCTATACATGCATATCTGCAACTTTGAACTGAGTTTAAGAAGATAAATCATGCAAGTTCAAATTATAGCTGACAAGAAGTTACATTTCTAAATCAAAATTTAGTTAAACCATAAATGCAGCCAACTGTCATTGCATATAGAGAGTACAAAATATAACCTTCACACGATCAGCATCAGACAATGGTCTGGCAGAAACATCCCTATTCAGAAGCTTTGTGACAAACTCAATCACAGGGAGTGGCTCAATGAAAGCAGTGGATGACATATCTACAAACAGAAAGCGAGAAATCATAGCAGTTAACATGTGGAAACGAATCAGCCAATATTGGAAACTGGTTCTCTCAAGAGCAAAACAAGAAAATTTAGATACTTGCATCAGTAAAAAGAAATTTTCACAGATAAGAACAAATGAAAGATTTGATTACCAATATTCAGTGACAATCCCATCTGAGTTGGGCGAATACTCTGATAAAAACCACGCCAACTTTCCAGCCCTTCACCAAGAGGCTGCCTTCTCCCCAAGTGAGGTGAATAAAATGAGCGACCAACAGGACAATACCTATAAGCAACACAAATTCGGGGTGTATAAAATTGATTTTTGTATAATTAATTCTCGTTCCAATATATTCTCACCCACACGTTCGTTAAAATTTCATTTTTCACATCTCCCCATACTGCTTTCTAACCATACATCCCCCCCCCCAAAAAAAAAAAAAAAAAATAAAATAAAATAAAAGAAAATGGTTCACAATCACATTGCACAGAACAATTCTCCAAGACCAATTTCATATGCATCCTTGGTAAAGCACAAATAATGGGAAATTGATAATGTTGATGAAAAGAATAAACGCAGTAAAACGCACCGACTGGTTGGCAATTCACGCAAAACAATGTCCAAAACTTGAAGAGCCTCTTGGGGTGCATCGGCTTGCCTTCCTTGTAAAAACATCCCCAAATGGTGCAAATC
>CAVNYN010214868.1:0-18552 GCA_963692815.1 Nyctanthes arbor-tristis | reverse complement strand
AAAAAAAAAAAAAAAAAAGTTGTACAAATATATGTAGCACGACCCTTCTAGTATTTATACATGCGATTCCAGCACTAGATTTTGTTGCAGAACACATTTTTGGTGTTAAAATGCATTTATTCAAATAATATTTTGCGCTGAAGATTCGGAGATCAATGGCACTTAGGAAGGGATTGATTAATTTATAATACCATGAACTTTCCCTTCAAAAAATTTCCCTTCAAAAAAAATAATAACTTGTAAATAGGTAACCGAAATTTCTATTAATCTTCATCTAATGACATGCCGTGTGTGTGTGTGTCTATATATATATATATATATATATATATATAATATTGAGAATAATAACTAAGGAACCAAAATATTTTGCTTCACATCATGATATGCGTTGGAATTTAATTTTTATATGATTCCGTAATAGGAATTAGTCAATGGATGGAAGTAATTAATCAATTAATAATTATTGGTATTGGATTATTTTCCGAAAAGAAAAAAAAAATTTATTGGTAGTAGTTGACTTGACTAATTAATTAATTGGTTACTGGTGGAAAGACGTAAATGATAATAATATTATATAATATCAAGAAGACATATTTTAGTAAAAAATATTCTCACCATGGTTTAAAATTCAAAGGAAAACTGTAATGTATTAATAATTTATTGATGAGGGCTGTCAAGTAGATATGGAAGTTTTCCCATCATGGTTTAAATTTCTCCACCAACGTATCGTTTAATATGTCAAGTCGGGCGAAGACGAACTCTGTAAGCAATCAATCAATGTAATAATAAGATAAAAGAAATTCGAGAATATTCTCTCCAATTATATAAATATGAACGCGTAATATATAACATTTGTCTGGACGACTCAATGAGCTGGACATCTAGAAAATGCTTTGCAATGACTCACAATGGGTTTCGACTATTAGAAACCATCTAAAGCTCGAATATGCCAACTAAATAAAGCCCCAGAAGCTATGATAACAACAAAGAACACAGGAGGTTCGTAGAGAACTTATGGGCAGAACACGTCTAACAAGTTTGT
The DNA here is from genome assembly GCA_963692815.1 of Nyctanthes arbor-tristis. NCBI lineage: Eukaryota > Viridiplantae > Streptophyta > Magnoliopsida > Lamiales > Oleaceae > Nyctanthes > Nyctanthes arbor-tristis. The sequence goes on along the minus strand of CAVNYN010214868.1, from coordinate 17,510 downwards.
TTTCATTTCAACTTCGTAAAAGTTCAACAATTTTATCTTTCAAGTATAGTAGTTGGATGTTATGAGGTGCCGATTTCCGGCATTAAAGCAAAAATTATTGATTTTGTTAGTTTAAGTAGAGTTAGTGGGGTGATAATTATCACCATAAAATGCTGGCGACTGTTAAATAAAACATTGTCACTTGAATAATATATTAATTATTATTTATGAACTAATTTACACAAAAAAGAGGAATGAAGTTTTAATGAAGGCGACATCATCGTACGTCTTGAAAAAATAGTCTGAACAGAAACTTGCTTTTGGATTACTTGAGGCCTAAAGTCAAAGCTTTTTTGTCCCAGCATAACAAATTCTAGTATTTATATCGGCATTTCCAGCAGTGTAAGCTGAAGCAAGAAAACACGAAACTGTCATGAGAAAGCCTAATTTCTTTCCTCTTGCAATATTTCTGGTATATTGCCTAATGGCTTGCTTAGCCATGGCAAAATCTAATATTACTACTGATCAATCTTCTCTTCTCACCTTAAAAGCCCACTTACACATAGATCATTCACACATTTTATGGAGGAACTGGTCGGATTCTGCTCCAGTTTGTGCCTGGATTGGTGTTACTTGCGGTGTTAGCCACCAAAGAGTAACTGCAATAGATATTTCTCAAATGAATCTTACCGGAAGCCTACCACCGCAATTGGGGAACTTATCATTTCTTGTTTCTATTAACTTAAGTAGACTCAATTTTTATGGTAATCTCCCTCAAGACTTGATCCATCTTCGAAGATTAAAAATCATTGATTTCTCATTCAACCGTTTCATTGGACAAATTCCTTCATGGTTTGGTTTCTTTTCTGAACTACAATTTTTGTATATTAGGAGTAACAATTTTACTGGTTTAGCCCACCATCTCTATTTAATATATCTAGCCTCCAAAGTCTGGATATTTCCTTCAATCCTCTACATGGAGAAATTCCGAAAGAGGTTGGAAATCTTTATAACCTGAAAGTGCTAAGATTGGACTTCAACGGTCTCAGAGGAGCAATACCCTTGTCAGTGTTCAACATATCAACCATGGAAACACTCGGCTTTACTGGAAATACCTTAACTGGTGATTTTCCTCTTGACAAGTCCGGCCATGGACTTCCAAGACTTAAAGGGCTTTTTCTATCTAAAAATGAATTGTCTGGCAAAATTCCTTCCAATTTATCAGTGAGTTCACAACTTCAAGTTCTTTCCTTGTCCCTCAACAATTTTAGCGGACCACTGCCACAAGAATTTGGGAATTTAACCATGCTAAGTACAGTATATCTTGGTGGAAACAAGTTGACAGGTTAGTAGCTCATAACACTCAAACAGCCTTTTTCTCTCTCTTAATTTTGTCATCATTAATGTATTCCTTCAAGAGTCTGAAACCATGTAATTTTGTAGGTACAATCCCACAAGAGATTGGCAATCTTTACAACTTAATGGAAATTGAGTTGAGCAGTAATAATTTCATCGGTTCTGTGCCACCGGGAATCTTCAACATCTCAACTATGATAAGCATTAAAATAGCAGATAATCAGCTTTCTGGAAACCTTGATGAGTCTATTTCGCTATATGAGCTACCAAATCTTGAAGAACTCAAATTGAACGGTAATAGTCTCCACGGGAGAATACCAAATTCCATTGCAAACTCCTCTAAACTCATCTTAATAGACCTTTCTTCCAACAATTTTACTAGCGAATCTCCAGAACTGAGCTTCATCACTTCATTCACAAACTGTAGATACTTAACAAAATTGGGTTTTAATGATAACCCTTTAAGTGGCAGTCTTCCTGCTTCAGTTGGAAACCTTTCCACTTCTCTTCAGTATCTATATGGTTACCATTGTGATCTTCGAGGGAGCATTCCAAGTGAAATTGGCAACCTTAAAAGTCTGATATTGTTATCTGTGTGGGGTAATCAGTTGACAGGTTCAGTTCCAGCAAGCATGGTGAATTTGCAAAAGATTCAAGGATTAGCTCTTTCCTTAAATAAAATGAGTGGACCTCTTCCAGACTCAATTTGCGAACTTCAAAATGTTTTTGCACTGGATCTGTCACACAATCGAATAACAGGTGAAATTCCAGGCTGCATAGGTAACATCACAACACTAAGGTTTCTATCTATAGATACCAATGAATTGACCTCCAGCATACCTACTAGTCTCTGGCTATTGGATGACATACTGGAACTGAATCTATCTTCAAATTTTTTAAGTGGCTCATTACCTAACGAAATAAGGAACCTGAAGGTTGTAGAGTATATTGATCTCTCGTCAATCAATTCTCAGGTAGTATTCCAACCACAATTGGAGAACCACAGACCTTGACAAATCTTTCCTTAGCACACAACAAATTGCAAGGATCTATTCCAGAGTCGATTGGAAAGCTATTGAACTTGGAAAGACTGGATCTATCTTACAACAACCTTTCTGGTAATATCCCCAAGTCCTTGGAGGTACTGCGACATATCACTTACTTGAATGTTTCTTTCAATGATTTAAGAGGTGAAGTTCCATCTAGAGGCCCTTTCAAAAACTTTTCAAATGAATCCTTCATGTCTAACAAAGGATTATGTAGTGATCTAATATCTGGTGTCCCACGATGTCATAATACTAGAGTTGGTAGACAAAATAGGAGAAAATTGATGGCTTTATTTGCATTACTAGGGCCTATAATAGCCATGGCGTTGGTATATGTAGTTGTAAGGTGGCGAAGGAAAAAATTTGTGGAAGTTATTGAAGGCTCTTCACCTAGTAGAACATCAAGGATCTCATATTATGAGCTTATGCGAGCAACTGAAGGGTATAGTAAGAACAATTTACTTGGAATAGGGAGTTTTGGTTCTGTCTATAGAGGGACTCTTAATAACGGAGAGGTTGTGGCAGTGAAGGTGTTCAATTTGCAACTACAAAATGCACTCAAAAGCTTTGATGTAGAATGTGAAGTACTGAGTAAGATTCGCCACAGGAATTTGTGCAAAGTCATCAGTTCATGCTCCAATCAAGATTTCAAGGCCTTGGTACTTAAGTACATGTCTAATGGAAACCTTGATAAGTGGTTGTACTCGGATGACTACTTCTTGGATATCTTGCAAAGAATTAACATCATGATAGACGTGGCTTGTGCATTGGAGTATCTACACTATGGTTATTCAACTCCTATTGTTCATTGTGATTTGAAGCCAAGTAATGTTTTGCTCGATGAAGATAAGGTTGCACACTTGAGTGATTTTGGAATTCAAAGTTATTGGGTGATGAAAAAAGCAAAGCATACACTACAACATTGGGAACTTTAGGATACATTGCACCAGGTAAAATCTCATATCCATTACTTTCTTTCCTCTTGAACATGTCCTAATGAATTTTATAATGCCTTTGTAGAGTATGGACTGGAAGGATAGTGTCGGTCAGATGTGATGTTTATAGCTACGGTATTATGCTAATGGAAGTGTTCACAAGAATGAAACCCAACAATGAAAAATTTTCTGGGGATTTAAATTTAAGGAGCTGGATAAATGATTCTATTCCTCATGAAGTTACTCAAGTTATAGATTCGAACTTGTTGATTCATGACGAATCGGACTACAAGCGGAAGCTGAAATGTTTATCATCTATAATGGAACTAGCTTTAAATTGTTCCTTTGAAAGTGCCAATGAGAGGTTGAATATGAAGGATGTTGTTGTATCATTGAAGAATATCAAATCTCATCTTCATGCTTAATATCCAGTTTGGGAAAATTCTACTTTTGCCTCTTGTATTGAAGAAGCCTGCTTGTGCTCGTCTTCTAATTAGTAGTGATATATCACTAAAGCTTATAGTGAATATTCAAAATTTAGCAGCAATGATCTATTCCAATCACGCATAGGAATATTCAGTCTCCAAAAGTAAAACGATAATTATTTTTAGGGTAATTTACACTTAGCATCCACAATATTTCAACGTTTAATTAATCTCATTCCCAATCTTTATTTTTTATTTTATTTTTTTTATTTTTTAACCTCGTGGTTCCCCAATCTTTACATAAATCTCTCCCTAGGTCCTCAGTCCTAGTGGTAGTCATAGAGTGATTTTACAATTGTCAAATTACCTGGCCCATAAATTGCAACATCCACCTGACGCAGCAACCTGGTCCCTGGCCTCCGGCGTCATAGCGAAAAAATCTTGTATATATTAGGGATTCTCTTTAAGGTTGTCAAGGAATTGAATGGGATTCTAAATACATGTGTGCACGTGGGTGTGGCTCTAAGAGTTGGAGAAGAAAGAGAGAGACAAATTGGCAGGAAAAATTGGAGTCTTGTGTTCTTCTAATCACGGTAGCAATTACACGGTAGATTTTCAACACATTAGCTTATCAACATTGGAAATTCTCCCTCCTGAGAATTTTGCCATATCCTCATATAAAAGTTTTTTTTTTTTTTGGGCACCGTATCCTCATATCGAACCCTTGACTAAGGGAGTAAACAACTAACAAGAATGCCACTAAACCACAATTGTCTGCCTTGAAGATGTTGATTTGCCATGGACATAAAAAAATGATGTATTTATTAATTACTTCAAAAAAAGATGTATTTATAATTATTGGATTTAATTCAATTTGGTAATAATGATTATTTCCAGCCGAGTTTTTTTTTCCTACATCCAATTAAAATTAAATAGATAAACATTCGAATTTCCTAAGTAAAATCAATTACATCCCGTTGATTTTTTTTTCCGACTTCAAATTTCACTTAATTTGTCCTCATTTTGAATATAATTTTATTTAGTTAATTATTTTGATCATTTATTTATTTTTAATATTATTGTTTATATTGTTTTGATATTAATTACAAAATAGAAATTTGATATGCATTTAAAATATTCAAAATGTGTAGGGAAACATAAAAATGTGACATGAATAAAGGACATTATTATATACTATATAATTTTGATTGGATGATTGAATAATATCCATGTGATCACTACTCAATGAATTTGTACCGCATAAGAATGTCACTTATTCATGATATTTATTCTTGTCTCACTAGAATTGCTATATGTCACTTTAATTGAAAAGTACGTAAAGGGCATTATGCTTTTTTCCTTATTTTCTTAATTTTTGTGAAATATTGACCGAGCCTATCTTAGTAAGACGGAAGAAGCATTAATCTCCAAAGTTTGTTGAGTAAAATATTTTAGAATAATTCTATTTGGATAAAAGAGGAGACAAAAAGGATAAGTGGTCCATGTGATTACTATTGATGTAAAAGTGATGTAATATGTTGAAAAATAAGATCCTTTCATGCGTCAACTTTATTTAAATTTTTATACCATTTTTTTGTTCTAATAGCACAACTCACTATTTTATTGTGAGATAATAATTCTTTAGTACTTCAATCCATGAGTCAAGTGCGGCCATCAGAAAATAATTATTATGCCGTGTGGAAATTAATAGATCAATAATTACCTGGGATAGGTGCCTAAGTAGTCCGAGTCGTTTGGTCGCACCATAACATAGTCTAATTATTTATGTTGGAATATTCTATCAATCTGACCCTATGATATGATACGATTTAGAAATGAATTAATGCCTTAATGAGTATTAATGGATTGATTGTTTGGTAGTGGTAGACTGGTAGTGGACTTATTTGAAAATCTATGAAGGAAAATCTATAATAATGCATTGGAAATTAATTATTTATGGTGCCAAAATAACGGGATTCAGAGCATCCACGATGGAGTTGTTTTACTGGCCAATAGCAATCGACCTCTATAGTTTGATATTGTACTAATAACTCGAATATTCAGCGGATCATGATATATCAAATACATCTAAAAAGAAAGTTAATCTAGAATCACATTCCACTGTTTCTTTTTAAATTCTCCCTGTTTGAATGTGACAAACTGAATTTTTGTATATATATTTCATTGAATTATAATATGTGCAATAAACTAAAAGAATTCGCAAAATAATATAATTTATAGAATCTATATATTAATTAATTAAATGAAAGGAGTAAAGACTTACGGTAATTTTCCCTTCATTTCTACTAAAAGTAAGGATATTTGGGTCTTTTTTATTTTGGTTATTTTACATTGTGCGGTAGATATCATATTATCTAGGCCTGGGCGTGGTTTTGGTTTTGTCGTGGTTTTTAAAAAAACCAAACTGAACTTTAAAAACCAAACTGAACTAAAAACCAATGGTTTTTTGAAAAAATACCCACTTGGTTATTTTAAAATATTAAAACCAAATCAAAAGCAAACTATTTGTTTTGGTTTGGTTTATCTGGTTATGATTAATATGGCATTGTATTTACAAAAATTGAAAATAGCAAGCATAACTTATTTGAAAGTTGAAACGGCAAGTTTGGTACACAAAATAATATCAATAAAAGCAATGGTTATGATTTTAATTTCCTCTTCTCATGTAAAAGCAATGACGTAAGTTGTCATTATCAAATTCCATCTTCGATCCTTCGTAGTGGCTAACTTTTGATTTCTTAGCAATTGATTCCTTCACGTGAGATTTTAAAATCTAAGTTCGGTTATGGTTTGGCTTTTGGTTTTTGAATCAAAACCATAACCTAATGGTTATTGGTTTTAATAATCAAAGCCCTTTAGAATTTTTAAAAAACCAAACGAAACCGAACAAAACCGCTCGGTTTTGGTTTTCTCGGTTTTGGTTTTGTGAGGCTGGTTATGATTATTTTGTCCAGCCGTATTATTATTCCTTTCTTTTTTTAAATCTTTCAATTTTCAACTACTTTTCGCTAATTTTATCCAAATTTCGCTTCAAATACTATTAGTTATCTTATCTGTTTGGATTTGTCGATTTAAATATGTGATTCATCGAACCCAATTTCTTATCTTTATCTAGGAAAACAATTGCTCCCCCCCCCCCAAATAACGATCTTTTCTTTATCTAAAATTAAGGATTAAGGTATTTATATTTATAAATTTAATTAATAGATTCTTGGCTTTTTTAATAGCATTTTTATGCGTTAGACTTAGACACATTCAATAATGTTTAATTAGAAAAAGGTATATAAAATAATTCTTGGTATAAGACATTCTTAAAATAGAAAAAATAAATAACAACTAAAAAACACTATTATGAATTCGTAAGTGTCTTTGAACAATTATGAATTTGTGTAGCATGCCATCTAACATGCCACATCACGGATATAGTGTGGCACGTCAGATGACACATAAATGGCATGCCACATACGTATGATATTAGATTATCTTCACCTTTTTTTGGACCGCTACAAGTTGAGCATGATAATGAAAAAATAAAATATGAGATCTAACTGATGCAGAGTATACGTAAAGGTTACGGATTATATCTAAAATTCACTTTGTTATATGCATTTTTTATTGCACTTATATTGTTAATATTTTTAGACAATATTTCTAACGAGCAAGAGTGTTAGGTTGACGCGAATAGTTTGATATATCATTATCGAAAAACCTCATTTACAAAATATACACCCAAACGAAAAGTTTTAACATGAATAATTTGACATATCATGATTAATGAGTTTCGTTAATGTATTAAAAAAGTATAATGATTTTATTATTACACAATATTAAGTGATCTTCCCGTACAACGCAAGAGTGAAAATCTAGTTAATATTATAATAGACAATTTAATAAAATAATAAATTTATGGGTTAATTTCACATTTCTGTCCTCAACATTTGCAATGAGTATCATTTGAGTTCCCAACCTTTTTTTCAACCCACTAGATCTCTAACCTTTCAATAACTTGCACGATCGATACTTTTTTACGATTTCCGTTACGTTCGTAACTAAATTTCCATTGTGTCCCTTATATCTTTAAATTAAAAAAAAAGAAAAAGTTTTAAAAACAAAAATATATATATTTAAAATAGAAAAGAGGCAGGACTGTGATTTGCCTCAACACTCCGATTTTCTGTTCTTTACTTTCTTTAAATTTATATATGGTAATATAACTAGGCAATCGCCCAAAAATTTGACAAAACCGTTTAGAAGGACCAACAGTACGAGTTATTGAAAGGTTAGAGACCCACCGTGTCAAAAAAAATTGGGGGAAAAATTGGGGGCCAAGCTATATTAACTGTAAGGGTTGAGGACAAAATGTGAAATTAACTCTAAATTAATTTATAACTTGTGTGAAAGTTTAAGGGGAAAAAGGGTAAAATGGGGGAAAAGTCACAAGACATGAAAAGGTGAAAAGTTAAAGGGTTGTGCTACATTTCCTTGTCAAATCACTTGCTCAATCACTTATCATTAAATAATTATTTTATATATTGGTAAAAGCACTTTTATATTAAATTAAAATACATGGGTAAAAAGATACATACACCTCCATCAAGTCGCCCAATAAGTAACTCAATAAAGAATAGTAGCATTATCTAAAGTTAGAACCCATGTAATAAAACTTCACACTTCATGTATTGATGCACATAGCGTGTATTTCATCCATGACGTGTTTTTTAAATATATCATATTATTAATTAATAAAAAACTAATTAAATACTAAAAAAAGGTATTAGTGTAAATTAAAAAAATAAGTTCTCACTGACATGTGTATTTTAAATATTGTGTTATTAATTAATAAAAACACTAATTAAATATTAAATAAGGGTATTAGTGTAAATTAAAGTAATAAGTGGAGGGGAAATAGGATATCAAAAATTTTCCATTCATTCTCCTTTTTAATATACAAGTTGTATACCTGAGCGTTACACGAAATAGAATAATTAGTTAAAAAATACATAATAATTTAAAGAACTAAATAATCACAATTCTATTGCGTAGTACTCACTCACATACATATGTTACTAATAATTATAACTTTATTGCATACAATTCTTCACTTGGTAAAAAGTTAATTAAATTGTCATTCATAGAACAATACTCTTAGCTTAAAAAAATGAAAATTAATGATGAATTTTTTATTATAAATTTAATTTCACGTTGACTATGAAACTCAAGAAACCATAGAAAAAAGAGTATAAAAAACTTATATAATTCTAAAATTACGTTACACATGTATCTTTGTTCAATAAGTATCAGCATAAAAATTCTAAGAACACAATTAGAGTATGGATATTATTTATTTATCAGAATGAATTCTTTACTACATATTTTTAGAAAATTTATTTTTCACATCTCATATAATATCATATATTTTTTTAAAGAAATCACTATTTAATAAACCAATTCTAAAAAATCTAAGTAAACACCCTCCTATTACAAAAGGCTCAAGGGAAGTAATATTACAACAAAAAATAGATTATATATGATTTATCTCTAACATTAATTTTTAATCACTTTCTACTCTAAAAAAGAATTAAAAGAATTTTTTATTTTTTCTAAATTATCACTATCAAATATTATTACTTTTGTATCCTTTTAACTTAAATTTTACCAATATATAAGTTTTCATAAAAAAATAATAAATTAAATAATATAGTAAACTTATAGCCATAGGTTTTATGACATCTCAATCACACGAGTATGTATTTAATTGAAATGATAAGGAAATTCCAATAACTCAAATTTTGAACTGTTGGAATTTTAGAGAAAATATAAATCCTTTAAAGGTAGTCTAAAAACTAACAAAATATGTGTGTGTATGCATGTATGTATGAAAAAATAAGATTGGAGATTAACTTAAAATCTTTTAGCTTATTGATATGCGTATATATATAATATATATTAAAAGAGAATGTATATAAGATTGTAATTATATAAAATAAAAATATATATAGGCTGGAAAGTAGATGTTTATTTATTATTTTATTTATTTTTTGAAAAAATAGCTCGAGTCGAAAATTCAAACCCAAGATATAATTTTTATTATATATATTATAACATGCATTATAATTACGTATAATATATATTTGTATAAACTAAAAACACACAAACACATAAAAAATATTAAAGATTAATTTGAAACTTAATTAGTTATAAATGTGTATTTATTATATATATGTAAATAATATTATTAAAATTAAAATAAATAAAATAAATAATGAAATAAGCATATATAAATAAGATAGTGGTTTTAACGGGAAAATTTACATATGACAACTATCTTACTTTAATATATATAAGATTTTAGAATGTAATCAAAGTTGAATATTTTTAATTGATTTTATTATTGATTGTTGTCATTATTATTATTATTATTATTATTATTATTATTATTATTATTATTATTATTAGTACTACTACTATTATTATTTAATCAATAATTGAAGACCATAGGTTGCATCACTTATGTGATGCCACGTCTTCTTAGAATATCGATTATTATTTTCAAAAAAAATTGATGAAAATAACTAGCTAGGATCTAGGAACAAACTCAACAGTTGCGCTAAAATGTGAGAGTTGATAAAAACCATCTAGTTTAAGAAGAAAAAGTGAAGCAGAATGAGAGACGGGGAGGATAGCAGATAGCACCAATTAGCATAGATACGGTTTACCATGAAATATTATTATATTAAGACTTTAGGCACTCCCATGTTTGGCTTTATTTATTTGCATAAAAATTGAAGTAAAATAATAGGAAGAGCAAACCTCACTCTAGATAGGAATGGTAATGGGACGAGTTCAAAGCGGGTACTGGGCGGGGGAAGTTCGGGGCAGGTACGAGAAAAATACCCGTTCCCCGCCCAGTTAAGAAAATCCTAGAAAAAATTTTTAAAAAACGTGGAAGCTACATGAAACAATCATTTAAATTATTATACATCAAGTCTAAATTATCAATGTCATTAAATCATTCAACAAATACATATCAAAGTACCATATGACAAAATAAAAAAAGAACATCGGGCAAAGAACATTTGTGCTATCTTGATTTTATTTTTTATTTTAAAGAAACTCAAATTTTGAATTAGTATTAGAGTTAGTTAAAAATTTGACAAAACAAATATTGACAAAGTGGCCAAGGCTTGTTGATTTAAGTTTGAGTACCAAGGTTTGATTCCTTACTACCTCTTCTTCTATATCAAAAATTTTTTTATAATTAAAAAAAAAAAATCATATCAGGCATCAGGGTCGGGTCAGGGGGGTCGGGACGGCCACAACCCGTCCCCGTCCCCGACCCCATAAGAGTTTGGTAAGGAATTATTGACCCTGTACCCGACCCAATACTTAACGAGTGGGTATCCGCGAGTATCAAGTTTTTAGTTCAAAATTGCCATCTCTAACCCTAGAGGACATGAATTTCATAAATGCAAATACCAAACTCGATTTGGATTTGCATTAACTTAAAAATTTCGAACACATTTTTTTTTTTTGGGATAAGCTTTCTTCCTCTTTTTATGGCTTTATTATATATAATAATCACTCAACTTTTATTCAATTGCAAATATTGAGTTAGATCATTTGTCAAACATTGATGACATATATTAGGTTGCTTATGTACGTACTATTTCACATTAACATGATAGAGTAAAGTTTATTTAAAATTATTATGCCAAGATAGATATTGGATATTAAGAATTTTGTATATCATCAAACTATTTTTCTATCTTACCTCTCTGATAAGATCAGTCATTTAGATTATTTTATTTTATTTTTGTAGACATTTTAATTCAATGATGAAGTATCAATTTTGTTCTAATAAAGTGACTTTATTACAACTATTATTAAAATTTAGTGATCTAATTGTCAGCAATTAAAGTTATTGTCCTCATTTAATGATAAATTAAAGTACAATGATCTAACTGCAAGTAATTAAAGTTCAGTGACCTGTTGTCAGTGTAGAGAAAGTTTAGCTACCTCAGTTACAATTAACGCTTTTACCTAATTACAAAATGAATTTCATCTCCTCGATAAAAATGACAATAGGAGCAACTACTTTGCCTAATACAACATAAAGGGTCAGCCTATTTGATTGACAATGTCTCAATTGAGTTATATGATATTAGCTCTAGAGATGAGATCTTATCAGATTTTACGACAGGTACCTCACATATAACCAGTACTTTCAAGGAGTTTTCTACAGTTGCCAAAACCTTTTATGAACTGTTGGATTTATAACCCTTGAGAAGGGAAAAAAACGTGTATAGAGAACGTACCGCATCTAAAAAACCTTCTCATTCACAGCACCTAAAATCCTTCTCATTCAATGACTGACTAACGATGATATTCTATAATTAAACCTTTTAATGTGCAAATTGTGGGATAAGAGATAAGAAACAAGCTTAAAATATCAAACAAGAATCAACCAATCATGTTTGAATAATATGTGGCTACACATGTTATGCGATAAACATAACATGCGTCCAGATTTATATAGAAGAGAAGCACATAAAAATCTAAATATATATACCACAAAGCTTAATACAAATCCTCCCAGAAATGATGAAAAACTCAACCTTAGAAGCATTTAGAAAAAGAAAGAAATTAATCACAATGAGAACCCACTGGAAAGAGAGCTAGAGAAAATAATGTATAAAGATGGAGGACATCATCACTTGATTAGAGAGGTAGAAAGAAGAAGAAAACATAAAGAAAAGCCAAAACAATATTCATAACCAAGACACACAATACTTCAACTACCTGCAACTGAAGAAACATTAAAGAACTTTTGAATGAAATAAGAAAAAGACAAAAAAGGTAGTAAAGAACTGCTAGGTGTCCTGTCAAGCCACCATATTCAATCATATATTTCTGCTCAAACATCACAAAACCCAAACTGCAAACTGTCAAACCAAAAAAAACAAATGACTAACTGCAAATCTACTAGGAGGAAGGAAAGAAGAGGCATAATAAATGAACAATCTTAATGGAATGAAAATATCACCATTCCATTAATATCTTAATTCTTTGACCAAAAAACTCTCCCAATGCAGATGAAAACAGTAAAGAGCACCACACTACATGCTTTGGACAATAAACCATGAACCTAAGGAGCAGCAATACATAGATAAACTCTAGGTTCAGAGGAACAACAATGGTACGGATAAAAACATTGACATCAAGTGTCCCTTGAACCAAGTCAAAGCAACTGTGGAATATCAGAAAATTGGTAAAGTATCCTTTACTCAAAGACTCCTACACTTTGAAACATAAATAAATGAACTACGAAGAAACATAAATGAACTACCAAAAAAGGAGAAAACACACACCCATTTTCCCATTAATATGCATTATCTTAGACCACAAGAATGTTGACCACATATGAAGAAATACCAAAGAAACTCACATTTGGTGTCAAAATAAGAGTGAAGAACAGAATTCAAGGAAAGGAAGAAGGAACAAAATTTCAAAACTAAACTCAGCAAACAATGTAACGACTCTTTGCAGCCACATCTCAAGGCCACTTAACATATAAATGAACCACAGCAAAATACTACAAAACTTCCCGGATTTTTTTAATGATCTTTAATTTATGATATTTCCCAAAGTAAACGGGGAAAAGTAATACGATTAGAATCAAATAGCAGGAAGAGTTAATCAAAAGATATTAGATGGACAACACAACCAGATAATCCTGTCTAAAAAGGCCCAAAAAAATTAGTAATAAGAAAACACAAAAACTGTACATCTTATTAATTTAGCAACACATCATGTTTAGTATTTGCATGACAAATAAAATGTCACTAAAAAAATTTAGGAATCTTCCAATTTCAGATCTCAACTCCACATCACAAACTCTAAGATTATAAAAGTATAAAGGAATATGGTAAAAACCAAAGGAAAACTTTAAACATTTCCATTGATATCCATTATCTCTGACTAAAAGATTTCCACATGCAGATTAAGCATCAAAGAAATAAGCAAGATAAACAAAGGAAAATCTTAAAACCTTACTTTATTGATATCATAAAGTGTGATACATTATCTACATTGATATTTAAGCAGATTTTCAGACTAACCTCTGATAAAGAAGAAACCACTTGATCATAACACCACCTTATTCTTGAGGAACAAAGCAATCTATTCAAGAAATATTGTGTGTGGAAGTACCAAACCACCATAAAGGTGGTTCTGTACCAAACCACCATAAAGGTTGTTCTATACCAAACCAAACAACTAGGAACCATAATATTGAAATAAGAAACTTCAAATTACGAACAAATAAAGAAAATAATTAAGAGCCTTAGAGCATCTCCAAGAGGCTACTTAAAGCCAAGATGCTCTTTATTTTAAAGAGTAAATGCACAAAAAGGGGCTCCAAGAAACTCTCCAAATTAAATTTTAAAAGTAGAGTGGAGTTTGGCTCTTCAAATTTGGAGAGCAAAATTCACTCTCTGAAATTTATTAGCTTCAGGTTTTAATGTTGCTTGCTTGATCTAACAAAACTGCACTTATTAGAAATACGAATACTAATTTAAAATGAAGAATAAAAATAGATGTTTCTTGAAAGAAGTAATATAAAGAGTCAAAAATAGAGGTTATTGGAGCATATAAGAGTTTTTCCTCTTTAAATTTAAAAATGCTCTCTAAAAACTGGTTATTTGTAAAGATATTGCTCCATTACAATCCTAAAGGCCACTTACACACCACAGCTAACATTTTTTATCTTTCTAGTAGCAGTTACTGATCTCTGCTTTCTAAAGCTTCCCAAAAGAAAAATGGAAAAATGAATGAAAACCAGAATCAAAGAGCATAGAAAATTGATCAAAATATACCTCATTATGTCATAGGAAAATCTAATCTATAAAGGGGGAAAAATCCTTCATGGCGTTAAAAAATAATCAATATCCAGGAAAACACAGCCCTGTTTGTGCAATCGAACATATGTTTGCCTACTTATACTTTCTCCTACTTTTTCAATTTTGAATTTGGTCAAATTAATCACAGCCACACATCTCGTGAGACATACTTGTCCTACACATCTGAAATCAACGAGTAATTGTCTTGAGACATAAAGCAACACCTGAAACCAATGAAAGTTATAAAACGTTCCGTTATCTTTGACCAAAAGAATTTCTGTGGCAAGCGATAAACACTAAAAAAATCCTGACTGAAACTGCCAGCAACTAAAACAAAAAAAAAAACAAAAACCACAAAAATGTATAAGGTAATTTTTATACACTAACACCCTGAAGACCTAGGTAGTTTCCACTTCAGCATTACTTAGACAAGATGCTCATAATCAACAATACATTAAATTTTTCTTCTAATATCAAAGATCATAGCATTTTGAAACCCAGTAATATAGGTTAAGGCGGTAGAACTTTAATTGAATAACTCCATGCCTCAAAGCACACCTTGAACGACATTGGCGTACGAGATGATAAATAAACAAGGATAAAACTCTAAAGATGGAGAATTGATATTGAGACAGAGAATAGGTATGGCACCAATAACCAATCCTTACCAAAGATTCTTGGAACAACATTACCAGCTCTGCCCCTATTTCCAACATCATGTCCAATGAAAACTGTGTCTAGGTCTGATCATATATATATAGAAAACTCAAGTAGAACAATTTAAATCAGCAATAGAAGAAAGCCAACCAAATTAACAAAAATTTAAATACGAAACTATAACTGATATGTTATGTTCTGATTTGGCAAAATAAATCAAATATGTTCAAATATGTTATGTTCTGCACTGACATGGAAAAGAAAGCTACTGGAATGAAATGGATCCTGTTGACACCAGCAAATGGATAAGCAAATCAAAGTTGAAGAATATATGTATTAATAGCCTCTTCTAATCTAGCCAGAGAAGCATCAATAAAACTTGAAAATATAATGCTTAATTTTAAACCTTAAGAAGGAAAACCAACCAGGGATGACATGATTTTTTTTTTTGAATTATTCAATTGTGTGACCTCTTATAAATTGTTCCTTGAACTATGATGTTACATAAAATATAAAGAATTCAAATTGGTTATATACTGGCAAAGCTTTATTACTTTTAGAGAAAGAGAAATTACTTATGATTTTGTCACGTGAATTTTAAGAACTTTTGGTCGAATCGCATGATTTTTTTAAACAGTTCATATGAGCTTTGAAGTTAAATAACGCTTTTGTAGTCATAAAACTTGATATGCTTAAAGCATGTATTCAGCAATATATGCTTAATACCTTAATCCAGTGACCCTTTTTATCATTTACAGTCTTCTCAAAACACTCTTCATTAGATCCTTAAGATGCTCGCTTAAAGAAAGTTGGATCTGAGTACCTTTTGAAGCAATATACAGAGCAATTGGAGCCAAACCTATGGCCAACAGAGAGGATCAACATCGGTATGTAATACTTATCAAGCAAATGCAAACATGGAGGTTTATGAAAGTCTTCACAAGAATTTGAAGAATTCCAAATATGGCAGGCTGTGACGGTCTTCATAAGATGAGGCTGCAATAGAGGTAGAAATTAGATTGTAATATACAAAGAATAAAGGCATTAATTATTGCCTATAAGTGTAATTTAACCCCCAGCTGCTTAACTCATTTGGTACTAAAAGAAGCAGAATTTCTCTCTCTCCATGCTTTTTTTCTCGAGGAACATAAAAGGTCAGAAACGTAATTTAGCATAAATGTCCGGATGAGAAAAGGCTGAGCATGTAGAACCCAAAAATATAGATTAATGTTGCAAAAATTTGAATAAAAAAATCCATGTCTTAAGCACATATGGAAAAACTGTTGTTGTAGAGCAATAACATTCGAGTCTCCATATGAAAAAGACATCATAAACTACACATAATGATAGATGGCTCTTACTTCAAAACTGCCAACACAAAATTTACACAGCATGAGAATTCAATAAAGAAGGTCTAACCAATGACCAATGAGCAACACCTCATCAATCTGATTATAAAGTGAGGGTCTTAGGAATATCCCCTTGAAAACTAAATAATCTTTAACAAAAATCCAGTCAAGCAAGATCCTTACCAAACTTGTCTTTCCATATCAGCAGCTCTAAAAGATGTGTGTGTGTGTGTGAATTTGTTTCCTGCAAATAACTAACTTCAAGGATCTTACATGTTACACTTCCTCAAGAACAAGCAAACACAAAGTTTCAGGGACAATTTAATTGCCTCCTATCAAAAGCAAGATCCAAAGATTCCTAGAATAACAGTTATATGTCTCTTACATACCAGGAAATTGCATTATATTTGCTTTGCAAAAATGAAAGAACCTGATAGGAGAGATGAACTTCTCATTACAATTCCCATTATCGATCTAGTAAATACAATCAGTTCAAATGCTCAAAACAAGCAAAAACAGTAAAGCCGGTAACATCCACTCAAGCAGGGAAAAAAATACCAATAGAGTGAAGGAGAACCAGGCTAAACTCACCTATGACTTAAAAGGTTCCAAGGCTCATATAATTGGTATCATTGACAATACAAGTCAAAAAGGAGGCAATTGCAACAAAATCTCAATCCTACCAAAATTCTTCCAAAAATCTATGGGAAGAAATAGAATCCACCATAAAATTCAGACCATGTTAAATTCCCACTATACATCTAGTAACTAGTACCAACATCCACAAATACAAGGTGAAAAGAACCAGCATAAGGGAAATCAACATGGTCTGAATTTTATGGTG
>CAVNYN010214865.1:0-26088 GCA_963692815.1 Nyctanthes arbor-tristis | reverse complement strand
AAGACGCTAGGCTACTATTTTTCTTCACAAGACTCTCTGACCCGACCCAAGTGACACCGAGAAAATCACCCCGAGTTTTACTACACCTAATTTTCTACCCTTCGAACAAACCACGAAGAGTTACAAGAAAACTCTTCAAGGTGCTAGACTCACTAATTTTTCCCTCAACTCGCTTGTACCACTTGTGTATAAAAGAAGAAGAAAACATCTCTATTTATAGGTTTTGTTTCCTTAGAAGACAAGGCAATCCTTCTATGATTTGGATTCCTTTTCCCCCTAGGATTCTTCTTCTTTCCCTTTCCTTTTCAACTTTAGATTATTTTTGACAACAAACCCAACATTAAAGTCATAAAAAAGTATATAATTTTATTCTTATAGATTTTATTTTTCTCTTATTAAAAGATTTAAGTGGTTTTCACAACGAAATTTTTGATGGAAATCATTATTAGATACGAAATGTGATACCCGATAAAAGATTAAGAAAAAAAATACGACCAAGAAAAAGTTAATGGCTTAATCTAAAATTTTGAAATGATGAAGGATACTGAATATAATTAGTATGTGGTGTGTTTAGTAAAAAGTGTAGTGTGAATATAACTCTCCTATACTTTATTTGCCTTGCATTAATTACCTGCAATTAATTAAGTTTCTTAATTTTCTTGTTTAATTAATCTCAATTATTTTCAAGGGCATTCGGTCCTCGAGTTAAGAGTATTGACCCAGGCAAATTGGCCAGAATATAATTTGCGCAGGGTGAATTGGATCCTTTCTTTACGTGTCCAGTTATGGAGAGACTGGGTATCACGGTTATTTAGACACTTAACTTATGTTACGCATTCTCCACTATCCATTTTGATTGTCATGGAGAGGAATGGTAACAGGGGGGCATGCCTTACCCTACCCCCGTCCCGTTAAGGAAACGCCCGCCCCGTACCCGATTGAATCGGATATGGAGTGGGTACGGGGTGGAAGAGGTTCGGGGCGGGTACGAGAAAAAAGCCCGTTACCCGCCTCGTTAAAAAAATACTAAAAAATTTTAAAAAATTGAACGCTACATGAAAAAACCATCCAAAATATCATACATCAAACCTAAATTATCAATGTCATTTAACCACATATCAAAATTCAAACCATTAAATATTCAATCATACATGACACATCAAATTCAAAGTTATTTTAAAGAAACTCAAATTTTGAATTATGTATTAAAGTTAACTAAAAATTTAATATAAAGAACATTGAGCAAAGTAATCGATGCACATTGATTTAATTTTGAGTATAAGGGTTTGAATCCTCACGGGCTCTTCTCCTATATCAAATATATATATTTTATAATTAAAAAAAAATGATATCGGGTATTGGGTTGGGGCGGGTCAGAGCTACCAATACCCATCCCCGACCATATAAGAGTTCGGGGCAGAGAATTTCACCTCGTAGCCGTCCCAATACTTAACGGGGCGAGGGACGGTTACCCACGGGTATCGAGTTTGGGGTGTAAAATTGACATTCCCTCACATAGACGCGTGTAAGGGTCCTCTTTCTATACAAGAACCCATGTGTGAGTGGTCTCTATATTATGGAGACAATGGGAGGTTCTTGATGATTTTTCCTTTCTTTACCCACCCATGTACATGTACTTATTACTACTTTATATAATGATAATGATATGATATCTCGATTTTGGTACAAAAATCTAGGATAACATTGCATTCATGGCTAATCGGTCAATGATCAGCTGAATCTCCGATTAATCCGTATTAGAACAACCAATTGAGAGGTTAATATCAGGGCAATTCCCGAATAACCATCTAGATAAATGCATCTTATTTTGAACTAGAAAAAACGATAATTAATTCAACTCAGAAACACGATACCAAACAACTTTTGAGAGTAGTTACGAACTACATGCATGATGCAAATAAATTAAAAAACCAAAAATATGAAGTACATTCAATGTCATCAATTAATCATACAATAGTTAACCCGTATGATATCTTAAATTTGATAATATATAACTTGTACATACTACTTAGAGAGATTATTATAAGGGGACATCCAACAAAAGTTATATAATACGTGCATGGTTGATTAAGAAAGTATTCGATATATGGTTGGGAGATTTCAAGCAGAGGGCAAGTGTATATATATGAAGGTGACAAATACATGTATATAATATAGAGAAAATGAAACATACATATACTCGTACCTGTCAGTTTATCTTTCCTTACGGGGAAAGTATACACAACATTTGTGTCGGAAAATCCTAAATTTAGTGCCTTTCAAGTCATCTTATATGTGTGTACACAAATTCCAACATAAATACATGTCTTCTCCTTGCATTAGCCACCTGGCCTAGCTTTTTGATTGTTTTCTTATTTTATTATTAATTAATGTTCTTTAATTAATTATTTCTCTAGCAATAATGTGCAAATAGTTCAGTGTACTTGTAATATGGTTGATTAAATGCATTAATTGCTACAAGTGTTCTCAAAGTGTTTGATTGATCACCTTTTCAAGTGTGTTTTGATCATGTTAATTAACATAGAGACTTTGCTTTCAATTTGAAATAACTTTTCAAGACACAGTGCGGAACGTCATAAAAGCGCTCAAACTATAAAAAGAAAACACTAATGTATATATATATATATATATAACGAACTTGTGATTTTCGTTACTATATTTGTTTCGTTTAGTGTAATTAATGTCTTAAAATAAAAAAGGAACTGGGACGATGTTGAGACGACACACGCCGTGCTTACTGTTGTCTCTTGTATTTATATGTTGAAGAACTTATGCATTAGAAAACCCATTTCTTCGCAAATGGTATCATCAAACACAGTACGCTAAAATAGAATGACCAAGAAATTCTATTCTGATATATAAATTTTACAAAGAAACAAGTTATTGTATATATGTAGGTATACTATTCAGTATTCAACACTAATAATAGCTAGTGTATATCTAACATTAATCAACATCTAGTAATAATTTTGATACGGTCTGAGGGTCTTAAGTTCACACCTATCAAGTTGTAATTTTCTTGATTATACTCAACCACAAGGAAAAAATCTAGAGTTCAAGTTTTTATCTAATCACCTAATCATGTTTAAAGAGAATGAGTTGTTCAAGAAAAAGGGTCCACACAATGAACAATATACACCTAATCAGTAGAACCCTAAAGTCAAAAACCCAAGATTTGGGATTATTACCTGCCCACAATCTGATGGTTTAGATAATATAATGTATTGCCAAATTGTGGCTAAATGATAGATAAAAATATGCATCACAAATTAGAAAGTGTACAGAATTATTTCTACACAAGAAATCCTCTTCAATTGACACGTTGTTTATAGGTCAAGTAAAACCTATTAAGTCGACAAATATTCATGCCAAAACTTGTACCAGTACCTTTGTACTAAACATTTTCGATTTCAGAACAAGGTTTGTAATCAAATGAAAGGCTACGATAAAATTCTGACAAATTGGCTAACCTTAAAATAATAATTAATGCAAAGGAACAATCTAGAATTAAACTCAAACAGGGAGACAATCTAGAGGCAGAACAATCGTATGATTAATGTAATTAATTATTAGTATAATTATAAGGTACGTATCAAAGATATTAAACCCTTGTTCTTGTTTTAGACATGCACGCATTCATATATAAATCCGAATAAGTTTTGAGAAGAAACTTGAGAGTTAAGTTTCACTTATATGTACGTATTCAGGTGAATACATATGTATTTTATGTACACATCAAAATCAGAAACAAGAAATAATTAATATTATATATTCTTCTGATGTCGTTAAAGTACTGATAATTAAGACTAGCATTGAACCACCCTCAATCTAGCCGAAATAAAATTATTTATTATTGTCGATCTTTTTTTGTCGTTGACATGTAGCTTCATGTATCGAATTATACCTCAACTAGATACACACAATAGTTGAATAAGAAGAAAAAGAGTTGCATGCACAGTATATCTTTGTTATTATGCAGGAAAACTAAACTAAATGTGATTTTTTTTTCACTTATTTTGTTCCCGCAAGCAAAGGACCGAATAACTTTTTAAGTAAGCAAAGAAAATTCATTAAACATCATTATTAATGGTAATTGTAACAACTGAATTTTAAGTACCAAATAACTTTGACTTTATTAATATTAAAAATAAATAAAAGTAAGTGAACCCAATAAACAAATTATTTGGTTACCAAATTATTATTATTATTAGTACTATTATTATTATTTGTACTATTATTATTATTATTATTATTTACCAAATTATTATTATTATTATTATTATTATTATTATTATTATTATTATTATTATTATTCACACAAAGTAAACGTGGGTATGACGAAATGGATGACGGAATGGTTGAGTAAGATTTCAATTTTCAATCACAGGTTGAACTTTTTGCAGCAATATGGAGAGGCCCTTTCTTTTCTTTTTCATTTTCTTTTCCTTTCCCTCAAAAACTTCGTCTAAAGATACCACCGCATATCTTTAATACAACCCTGTTGATGTAGAGAAGTATTTTCTTTCTCTCGTTGTATGTATTTTATGTATGTAAGCATTTTTTTTAACTGAGCAACTTACTGTATTTGTGCACTGTAATACGTATTTGATATGAAAGTTTAAGCTATTAGGTCGAGTGGAATTCATATTATTCCTTACTAGTGTCTTCAACCACGAGAGGTGCTTAGATAGCTTTGTGTTTGGGTCACCCTATAATTCCACCTTGGAGGGAGATACCCTTGGATAACAGGCTTTGTAGTTCATCAGTAGCTTTCAGAAAACCAATGGTGGGCCCTAGAATCCCACCCACACAAACCATATTATAATAATATGATCAAGAGAGACAGATAATTAAAGAGAGGAAACAGATGAATTCGACAAACTATATGTAGTGGTTTGGTAGGATATAAAGGTGGGTGAAGGGACTTTTGAGTTTAAGCATAGTTTTCATTGGAAGGGAAATTGTTACAAGTTGAAGTGATGGGTAGACAACCTTGCTGTGACAAACTTGGGGTGAAGAAAGGGCCTTGGACCGCCGAGGAAGACAAGAAACTCATCAATTTCATCCTCACCAATGGCCAATGCTGCTGGAGGGCCGTCCCCAAGCTCGCTGGCCTTCGTCGCTGTGGCAAAAGCTGTCGCCTCCGCTGGACGAACTATCTCCGCCCCGACTTGAAGCGGGGCCTCCTTACCGATGCTGAGGAGAAACTCGTCATTGATCTTCACGCCTGCCTCGGCAATAGGTATGCATTGCTTTTGGTCATGGCATGGAAAAATTAGTTAGGACTCAGCATGTACGTACGGCCTATAGTCATGTCGAGCATTATAAACACACCGTATAAGTTATACTATTTGTTAACGCCTGTCTTGGCAATAGGTATGCATTACCGTTGATCGTGAAATAGAAAATTAGCTAGCACTCCGTACGTCCTAGTCCTGTCGAGTACTATACACGTATCAATCATACTGTTCGTTTCATATCGTTCTTTTTTATGTGTTTGGTGCTATTGATTCTTATTTCAACGTGTTTCATGCTTAAAATGTATGAAAATAAGTGAAAGATGATTGTTTTTTGTTTGCCAAAAGATTACTTGAAAATAATAGAGAGCTTGTAAGCGATAAACTTAATTAATTACTAGTAAAAAAAAATGATGTTTGGTGAAGAAAGTGTACTAAAGAAACTTGACATTTTCTATTACTCTTGTTAATGGGCAATCCAGGCACCTTTTCTGTGGTAAAAAATTATTTATAGTGCTGCTTTTTCTTTTTGGTGACACTATACATAAGATGTCTACTCTTCACAAACTTATTGCACGTTTGTATAATATTTTTGTCCAGTACTGTCTAGCTAGTCACATATAATTTCTGTTCTCTACTTTACAGAAACAAATCATTACATTACTTTATGCATTTTTGCGTACTAGTCCCGAATACACTTTGAAATATTGATGCCTTGGTGATCAGTAGTATAACAGTACTTTTGGCCTGATTAAAAGTTAGCCAAATCTTTTTGTTTTATTCATTAGGTGGTCAAAAATTGCTGCAAGATTGCCTGGAAGAACAGACAACGAGATTAAAAATCATTGGAACACACACATCAAGAAAAAGCTTCTGAAAATGGGAATTGATCCTGTTACACATGAACCCCTCAAGAAAGAAACTGAAAAATCCCCATCTGATGATGCAGTAGATAATCATTTGCCTGATCATTCAGACAAGAATCAAGTTATTCAGTTACAAGAAATTGCCAATCCTAATGGCACTACCAGCAGCTCAGAAGAGAACTCCACCTCTCCAACTGATCAGAATTGTTCTTCTGCTGAATCCAATTTTCTTGAAAATGACCCTTTGATCAGCTGCCTATTTGAGGATGACCCTCCACAAGTTAATGATCAAGTAATTCCATGGGATCAATTTCCATCTGATCAGGAACACATGAACTTGGACAACTTCCAGACGCCCTTGTGGGACGAGAACTGCTCATGGCTATTGGAGTGTCAAGATTTTGGCATTCATGATTTCGGGTTCGATTGTGCAGTTGAAATGAATAATGTGTTGAACACGTTAGACGCAGGGGACGGACAATAAATCATATATAAGCGCCTCTATTGTAAATCATGTTACAAAGTACCATGCCTATATATGATCATCAGTTAAATTAGATTGATTTAGTTGATTTTGTGCATTTAGTGTCTTGTAGAAATGTGCTTGTAGAAGAGAAGGCCTTGCTTGTTTAGAGGTACCTCCTCACAAACCAAAATAGAGGGAAAGATATACCAAAATGGTGTACTCCTTTGCAAGAAATATGTTGTAATGTGGGCACAATTAGACTATAGAGGTTAGGGTTCAATCAATGTGGTACAATATTCACGTGAATATGATACCTTATGTATATTACCCTGTATCCATATCAATCAATAATTAAGAGACTAAAAGTTTCTTTGAGCTGCTTATATTATTCCTTGCAATTTTTTTTTTTTTGAAGGGAGAAAATTTATTTATTAAAAGCATCTGAAAAGAGCACATCAATAATCGAACAAGGAGGGTACGTATTTACCTATCCACTCTTTGAAGTTTGACAAAGAACCAACAGCCCAAACAAGTCTGCTTGGTTCGCAAATCTACTAATACATGAAAATTGAACTATCTTAGGGGCAAAATTAAGTCCTTTGCAAATAACTCCATCTGTACAAGCACCAAGGAACATGTCTGAATGATCATTAGCATCGGTCCGGCTATGGAGAGCTTACCTCTCCCCTTACGGAGTGGAAACTGCCACGCGGCCGCATGTGATTGGGGTTGGGAGATTGAGGTCAATCCCCTAACCCCCAATTACATGCGGCCACGTGGCAATTTTTACACCGTAAAGGGAGAGGTAAGCTCTCCTTAGAAAATCACTCATTAGCATACCATGTCCAATACGTAAGGTTTTGGTTCTTAAAGATATATGGACGCATCAACATTAACTTTAATAAAACCAAGAGTTGGTTTTGCCCATTTATGAATCCCATCGTGCTGTGCGTTCAAATTGGGATTTAAGGGATATTACTTCTTACTTATATTACAAGAATTCATATAATAAACTATTTTATACCCGTTCTAAGATAAATTAACTGGTCGTAACATATATACAAGACTAATATTCCTGAGTCTTCGGGATTAACAATTGGTGTTTGGAACAATTTGAGTGCCAAAAAATAAAATAAAATAAAATTTTAAAAATGCAAATATGATACTTAGAGATTGAACTTAGTATCTAATTATATACCTTATTTTCTTTTTTCCTTTTCTATGTATCAATTAAGTATATTCGATTTTTTATTTATCACTGACTATAAAAGAGGTTTTCTCTTTTGCTCACATAAGCTAAACGTCTTTAATTTATATCCCTTTAATCCATCTCTCTTCCTCCCTCTCACCCAAGAGTCTCCCTCTAATTTCCATCTCATGATCCAAAGTTCTCTACGTGTATAATCAATTCTTTCACTTTCAATTTTATCTTACAGTCAGATTTTTACGTGAAAAATCATTATAATATATAGTTATTTACACACACTTGCTCGATTTTTTTATTTTACTTTATTTTATCTAATCAGGGTCTTTTTTGATTGAAATATGATAATGGGAATCATAGGTGAAGGCAACCGCCTTGATATGATAGGATTGATAGCATATTTGCATAGGACCACCTATATTACTTAGAACTTTTGGGTGGTATGCCATGGTATTAATTTGTTTATTAATTTGTATTTGCACTTATGTTTAGATATAGGATTTCGATTAGTTGTTGTGAGTCATTACAAGCAAGTTATTTTTTCCTAAGTTGCAAACCTTTATGCTTTGGCATTAAGAAGATCGAATATCCCCATTCTGATGACATTAATAATAATCTTCATTTTCAATTACCTTATAATCAAAAGTCTAAAACCTTATAAGCTAAACGAGACCACTATCTTTGAGGGTTCCGGTGCCCCAATAATGCATTAAATTTCTTTTACATTAGACACTCGAGATGGTCAGATTCTTTCATGGTCATACAATTTTTCAAGCTATATATATAACTTGTGTTTTTGGTACAAGTTACCCAGGCTTCATCACTCTTGCTGGTCTCTTCATTAATATATATTTAGTCAATGATCAATGAATTGTATAAGAATATTGTAGATTCGAAACACTCAAAGAGTGATCCATACGTTTCATGAGAATATATATTTGTTATTTATCACAAATCATAATGTATCTCGGTAGTGTACTGGTGGCGCATCATCTGCCACAATCATCATCATCATCATCTCATCATCTCATCATCATCATCATCATCATCATCTCATCATCATCATCATCATCATCATTAAACACTTCAGTGGAATGTTGAATCATTGGATTAATATCTGGCAGGTCTATGGAGTAATTTGGCTTCTAAGATGGGATGGCTAGTTTTAAGGGAATACCACTTGAATATCTGGTGCTTCGTCGCTTTCCTAACCTTTTACAAGTCTGTTGTATCACTGCGGTTGTTGTTATGACGGTTACTTTGTATCGGATTTAAGGATGGTGGAAATTAATTTGTCCCTTTGATGTGAATTTAAAACCAGCAATTATAATTTGATCAGTTGTTATCACGATATAACATACCTGGAATGTGATGAAACCTTTCAGCACTCTTAATTTGACAGTTGAATCATGACGAATTTCTCTTCAACTTGGTAGAAATTATGGTCTAAATGAATTTATAATTTGTTTTACTTTAATGGTTCTTCGTTATTTATTTGGGATGGCAGAATAGAAAGGGCCCAAAAATTTGTGCTGTGTGCATCTTCCTTTGGAGTCTTTTCCAAGAATGATTGTCGACGACATGAGATTGGAAGTCATCTCTTGGGTTCCTTCAGGTCACGCTTTGTCCTTTTCCCTGTGATTAATTCTTTGTTTATATAGGTTGGTGGCGCCCAACCCACTGATGAATTTGCCACCGGCACAGGATAGCATGGGTCAAAAAAATAAATTAAGATACGGATAAAAAAATAAAAAAATAAATAAAATAAGATGGTGCAGGTTTCAAGCACCACCATATAGATAGGGGGGTGGGGTGGGGTGGGGTCTAGATGAGTGTCTCACAGGGGCTGTAATAATGAAAGAAATTTGTTCCACTCAAGGTACATATATAGAAAAAAATTTCTTTTTTCACGTAAAATTTGAAAATTCTTTTGGGTGATTGGCTATAGCTCATGCTACTAGCCACCCCTTCATCCGTCCATGTTGAGAGGAAAACTTCAAATATTCTAAGAATATTGAAGACAGGGCTAATGAAAAATGAGACAAGTAGATATAACAGTTGTGCTTATTAATTTTTCATTAACAAGTACTGAAAGTTTATTTTTCAGAACGCCTATGTGTTAGGGGGTCAAAAACCGTTGAAGCTTACACAAAAATGTGAATAAAAATGGTTATATGGTGTCATTTTCGATTGAATATCGAGCAAGCATCACTTTGACTCAAATCTTGCAATTTATTTCTATGAAGATGGTATTCTATTACTTTTTCCCCCTCCAAATTCCATTCTACATAAAATTACTCGAATATCATTATTAGATAAAACAAGCGGCGGTGATTCAATTTTTGAAATGTATAATTATAATTTTTGATACAAGAGGGACATAGGAGAGAAGCAAATGTGGTTTGAACTCCAGACCTCTCACGTAGAATGTAAGAATCTAACTAGTATAATACTTATTCTAATCACCAGATAATCATAATTAAGTAGCAGTAGTAAATAACATCACCATAACAAAAATGTTGAACATTATGAAATATGATTTTGATCACGTAGCTGACGTCTAATGTCGTTATGATACCAGACAGATAGTGAACACTAACTACTAATAGGATTTGTGAAGTATTATATCATATCACCGTCTGGTGCTGTAGTACTTGAATGTTACTGTTATGAAATTACCATACCATATGGAAGAGAGGGAAATACCAAAAGGAGGGGCAAGACAGGCGATATGCACGCGACGAGTTCGTCGAAATTCCTCGGCAACTAGAATCTTGGATGCAGGAGTCCGAATTTATCGCCGTGGTCTTTCAATTCCTCGGATCGCTGTCCGCCGATTTTTTCCCGCTGTCTTATCTTCCACCAGCCAACCACCATGAAGATCCTTGTACTCCAATTTCTTCAGATCTGAGGTATTTGTGAGAGCCTGTTGTGTGCGGCTATATATGTCGACAATGCAAATGGCAGATGGAAAACTGTGAGGCTGCTGAGGAAGGTAGCTCCTTTCAAGTTGATAAAAAGTCACAATTTTTTTTTTTAAAGCATTTCATTATATTTCTGATCTTGGTCTTTTGAGTTTGTTCCTGATCTACATTTTGGACAGTCGCATTTAATTTATTGTTTTCTATGTTGTTTTATTCAACTTTTAGCTGGAACTGAACTCAAAATTCTGAACCTTGTTGGAATGGTTAATTTTATGCATTAACTGACAATTCTGGATCCAATAGATTTAAATAAGATACATCATTGATGGTTTGTTCGAGCACACAATGTTCTTATGCGGGATATCTATTGATATCATACATGGTAATTATTCACTTTTCTATTATTTTTTTTGTAGGGGAACTGGGGAAGTAAGATAAATTTGATTGAACCAGTACTTATTCAAAGTAATGGTTCGAGGAAGAGATGCCTGTTGGGAGCACTGTGTCCTCATTGATGCAGCTAGACAGAAGGTTAGATGTAATTATTGTCACCGGGAGTTCAGCGGAGGTGTTTATAGGATGAAGTTTCATTTAGCTCAGATCAGGAACAAGGACATAGTTCCATGCACTGAAGTTCCAAATGATGTCAGGGACTATGTACAAAGCATATTGAGCAATCCCAAGAAGCAAAAAGCTCCCAAAAGACAGAAGGTGGAGCAGGTGGAAAATGGCCACCAGGATAGTTCTTCTGCAAGCAGTGGTGCCTTTCCTAATCATGGATCTAGTGAACGGAACGGCAGTGCTTGTCGATCTTTGTTATTTCCACAAGCTTCTCCAAGTGCTCCACCCAAACCAACACTAGAGGATGCTCAAAAGCAGAAACAGGATGATGCAGATAAAAAAATAGCTTCATTTTTCTTCTACAATTCAATCCCTTTCAATGCTGTTAAATCTACGTACTACCAGGGTATGGTGGATGCTATAGCTGAATGTGGAGTTGGTTATCAAGCACCAAATTTTGAGAAGCTGAGATGTAATCTCTTGGATAAAGTTAAAGATGATATTCATGACATGTACCGAAAACTAAGAGATGAATGGAAGGAAACAGGTTGTACTGTCCTGTGCAATTGCTGGTCTAATGATAGGACTAGAGCATTGGTAGCTTTTTCCGTTACTTGCCCTAAAGGAACATTGTTTCTTAGGTCTGTAGATGTATCTGGCCATGCTGATGATACTCGTTATTTGTTTGGGTTGCTTGAATCAGTTGTCTTAGAAGTTGGAATAGAAAATGTTGTGCAAGTAATTACGGAAAGTGATTCAACTTATGCTTATGCAGGAAAGCTTCTGATGGATAAGTACCCTTCATTATTCTGGTCTCCTTGTGCATCATATTGTACTACTAGGATGTTGGAGGACTTGAGTAAACTAGAATGTATTAGTACAGTATTGGAAGAGGTAAATACCATCACAAAATACTTGTACAGTAATGATTGGATTCTTAGTATGATGCGAAAGTTTACCGGTGGAATGGAGTTGATTAGGCCAAAACTTTCAAGGTATGTTACTAATTTTCTCTCCTTAAGATGCCTCATAATACAAGAGGAAAATTTGAAGCACATGTTCTCCCATGCTGAGTGGTTGTCATCCAGTTATAGTAGACACCCTGATGGCCAACTCATCAAGTCAATGTTGTTTGCAGAACGATTCTGGAACTCTGCACGCGAAGCTGTTCACATATCTGAACCACTAGTTAAAATACTCAGGATAGTAGATGGAGACATGCCTGCTATAGCATATGTATACGAGGGGATGGAACGGGCAAAACTAGCAATCAAGACATATTATAAAGGCATTTCAGAAAAGTATGTGCCTGTATGGGATATAGTCGACCGGAGATGGAACCTGCAGCTTCATTCTCCTATACATGCAGCTGCGGCTTTTTTTAATCCTTCAGTGTTCTATAGTCTCAGCTTTAAGGTTGATTCAAGAATGCGGAATGGTTTTCAAGAAGCCATGATGAAAATGGCAGTTGATGTTGATGATAAAATAGAAATAACTAAAGAACATCCAGTGTACATAAATGCTCATGGTGCTATAGGGACTGAATTTGCAGTCAAAGGGAGGACGTTAAATGCCCCAGGTATGCATTAAGAACAATATGATTGTCATATTCAGATATTCTGATTGCCGAGAAGGGGGCTATAAAATTTGTATAGCCCCAATAAAATTATATTGGGAGACTGCCTGAATAAAATTTGTATTAGGAGACTGCCTGAATTATATTGTACCAATCATTTTAAACCAGTAACATGAAATTCCTTAAGTTTGATAAGACATGTTCCCATTGCTAGTTTTAGTTATGCAGAAGCCATCTATTGGATATAGACGAGTTTAACAATAAATGATTAAGGAAATGTGCTTTAATTATAGATATATTTCTTTCAATTTGTCTTCCATAAAGAATCATAGATCGGAGTTTGAGACATAGTGTTTGTATTTCCTTCTAGTCTATCAGAAATTGTTGGCAGTTCGTAATCTCTCATTTCAATCACGCTGATATTGAGATTCCTGCATTTTTTATCCTTAGGGGACTGGTGGGCGGCATATGGGTATGAAATCCCCACATTGCAGAGATTTGCAATACGGATACTAAGTCAACCTTGTAGTTCCCACTGGTGTAGATGGAATTGGAGCACTTTTGAAATTATACATAGCAAGAGACGTAGCAGAGCAGAGTTAGATAAACTAAATGATCTGCTTTTTGCGCATTGCAATCTCTGGTTACAAGAAATCATGAAGAATAGGGACGTGCAATATAAGTCAGTCAATTTCGATGAAATAGATGTAGTTTCAGAATGGCCCACTGAATGTGAGACTTCAACGCCTCTCGTGGATGATTCTTGGTTGGAAAACCTACCCGAATGCAGAGCTAGCTATTGATCTCGCATACTTGAAGAGTTCATGTGCTGCGATAAGAAATACCTTACTGTAAGCCACAAATTGTGTTACCAATTGAGACTTGTATCATTTTTCAGATTGACATTTATATTCCTCAATGGCTATGGAAGATCCAAACTTGTACAGGATCCTGTACTGGCTCCAAATCAAGTAAGTTTTATTATTCCTTAGTGTTGCTTGATTCTTCAAATGCCTGTAACATGTTGCTTGTGTTAATGTAAATATTCATGGTTTTGCTTTCTCATTAATACAGTGTCTTCCGGTTTTTATTGCGATGAATCACAATATTTGACCCTCATATTGTTCAGTCTTTGATAATAACTTGTTACTGGTGAAATTATGTGAGATCGAAAAATGATTATTTGGCAGCTTGTATAAGATCATAACTTGCATGTAGGCTAAACGATGAAACCTCAACCGTTTATTAATTTTAAATTGAACATGAGGCTACCCAAGCTCATAATAAAGTTGACATTTTAGAATGAAATTTCAAAATTTTAAAGTTATAAAAGGTAGGTAATGGTGCCCAAAAAAAAAAAAAAAAAAAAACTACAAACCAATAATACTGTAGTATTATATATGGATTCATGATGAATCTTTGAAAGTTGAAAATAAAAGATATGGAGTTTGCAAATGCAGCTATCGCACTCTCACTTCTAATTCTTTTTTCTAGTGTTCGTTGATATTCAAGAGGTTTGCCAATTCATTCTAAGAGATTTACCATTTCTTCGCCCAGAATTGCTCCTTCAGTTCAGTGAATTTGCTCCGTGTCTATGGCCGCTCATCTATAAACTCTGGTTCCTGCCACCAATGGCATAAAAGACATCGTCTTTGGTCTCTTTGGTCCCTACAAGAGTGACATGCGTAAAGGAAATGTTGTGTATCTTCTTTTGCAACTGCAAGTCGACTGTTCGCCCAAGTAATAACATGTGTAGGTAGAGTATCATCCAATGGGAATTGCATTCATTTGACTGGAAACCATATCGAAAGGTGAAACAACTCTTCACATCTCAAATAAATTTGGAGCTATTGTCACTCACAAGGAGAACCGACCATTATTTACGGTTACTTGAGGCTGTATAGTCCATATTCAGCACAAAATGGTTAACTAGAGTCAATCAAAGGTGACGTTAGAAGTGCCGTGAAACTACTAGTACTGGAGTCAATTATAAGAGAGTCTAGGTTCAATGTTTGCTCCTAAGTTTGCATTTTTGTATTCATCACAATTACTTACACGGTGTCTTACAGGGGTTTGACTAGGAATAAAATTCCAATTTTTTGCATTTGAAATCGACTGCAACATTTGCAGAAGAATTTAGTACAAGTGTAGAACAAACAAACTGTGCATAAAGAAAAAAAAACCTCTTTGTTGCCGGTGATCAAGTGAAAGATAAGGACGAAACTTAAGTAGAAAATCATGAGGATATACAAAGATCATTACCCTTCAATTGGCTTAGATATTATTATCTACATATAAGCCGCCAATACACCCACGCAAACTGCACTAGAAATATCCATTGACAAATGTGATCGGCTGATATAAGCCCCACAAGCACTAGCTACCAGATAATCACTGATCTCAGTGTTATTTCCTATTTGGCTAATTCTCTCTTTCTCTCACCAATTTGCTGCAAACAAAATGGATCAACTTGCAACTGCAGCTCTGTTTTTTCTTGATTCTCCTTGCCTCTGTTTTCTGGTATGCATGGATATTCAACAACTCAAGGAAACAAGTGGGTTTACTCCCACCAGGGCCTCGAGACTTACCGATTCTTGGATATCTCCCGTTGCTGCGCACAAACTTGCACCACCAGTTCACGGAATTGGCTCAACGCTCTGGGCCGATTTACAAACTATGGCTTGGCAACAAACTCTGCTTTGTTATCAGTTCGTCCAATTTGATTAAAGAGATTGTACGAGTTAACGATGCAGTTTTCGCCAACCAGGATCCACCTATTGTACGGAAATTGGCATTGAAGGCTGTGAATTTAATAGGAAAACCAAACCTTTCTGATTGTTTTCCAGTTCTTGCCAGGTTTGATCTTCAAGGAATTGTGAAAGAGATGAAGAAGAATATCTTACCACTGATTGATGAGGTTTTTGATAATGCCATAAATAAACAAATGGAAAAGGTTTCTCGTGGGGGATCGGTCGAGGGAGATGTCACCTGGGGCAGAAGAAAGGACTTTCTGCAAATTCTTCTAGAGCTAAAGGACAAGGATGCCTCCATCAACCTGATACAAATTAAGGCCATGTTGATGGTAACTTCTTACTTTTTACTTTTTTTTTTTTTTTGATTGGTAGTGGATGAAAATTTTCAAGCTCCAGCTGAATGACATTTCTCACATTTCTTTGAGAATTTTCCCTCGTACTTTTTTGATAAATGTCGTCGTGGCCAACAGGACATTGCTGTTGGGGGGGGGGGGCATAGACACCAAATACAGCAACAACAGTTGAATGGGCAATGGCAGAGATTTTGCAGAATCCAGATGTAATGAAAAGGGTGCAACAAGAATTAGTAGAAGAAATTGGTGTAAAAAACCCAGTGGAAGAATTTCATGTCTCCAAGCTGAAGTATCTTGATGCAGCTGTGAAGGAAACATTCCGCCGACATCCTCCACTTCCCCTCTTAGTCCAAAGATCTCCGAGTGAATCTTGTGTGATTGGAGGATGCACAATACCGAAGGGTTTTCGTGTGTTTCTGAATATAGGGTCAGTGCATACGGATCCACAGGTTTGGGAGAATCCATTGGAATTTAGACCGGAAAGATTTTTGAACAATGAAAATGGCAAAAGTATGGGACTATTTGGGAAACAATTTCGAATATCTTCCATTTGGATCCTTAAGAAGGATATGTCCTGGCCTTCCCCTTGCAGAGAAAATGGTAATGTACTGTCTGGCTTCGCTTGTGCATTCATTTGATTGGAGGAAACTCCCTGAAGGTGAAAAGCTTGAGCTCTCTGAGAAATTTGGAATTGTCACAAGGAAAGCCAAACCATTATTTGCTATCCCTTCTCCTCGATCGTCTGACTTAAGCATATATGCATGATCATTCGTAACTTTGTACTACCCATATATATAAATTACTACAAGCCTAGATCAGTGTATGTCATGTCATGTTGCTTCACAAGTTCAATGAAAATTTCGGTGGAAGGACAGAGATATATCTCTATACTTACAGGTGTTTTATTAAATATATTCTTTGTAGTTATTATGTATTTTAACATTGCATAGAATAGTATTACTTTGTATCAATTATATCAAGTTTGGCTCAAAGACAATGGGACCATTAAACAATTTAAGAATAGAATAGAAACATTCATCAAATCAAGTGTAGCTCAAAGACAAAAATGAAGATAAGTGAACATCAATAGAGTCAAAATTCTTGCATTGTCATTCATAGATTTTCATAGACTTTTTGCTTATTTATGTTTAAGTTAGCTGGTTTACAACCTTTCCTTTCTTACAAGTAGTCGTACCTTCCTTATAATATGATACAGGAAAAAAGGATAAGGAAACAAAAGGGTCATTTTCATAGAGTACAAACAAATGCTAAAAAATTAAAATATACAGAAACAAACAAATCACGATCTGCAATTTTAATATTTGGATTCTTGTTTTAAAAAAAAAAAAAACAGAGAGCCTCGTGTCTTTCGTGCTCTTAACGGAATTACAAACCAGTATTGTTTGAGTATATCTTCTTCTTCTCCAGATAATCTTTAAGCTGTAAAATAACGGATCTTGCAAATGCAGCTCTCATAATCTTCATCCTGATTCTTTCTGTTTTCTGGTATTCTTCACGGGTATTCAACAACCCAAGGAGAGTAACGGCTTTACTTCCACCAGGGCTTGCCAATTCTTGGATATCTCCCGTTTCTACACACTTAGTTAAGTTGACTACAATACAAGTATACAATTGTTACTCTAAATATAATATATAGATTTGTAGAAAACTCAATCACTCGATTTGTCATATATCTCTACCATACCCCTAAATGAAGAAGAATCTAAGTGAACAAAGGAATCGTCACAATTAGGAAAACCAGACCATTATTTGCGGTTACTTCACCATGTTTGTCTAATTTGAGCAAAGCATGCATCGCAAACAAAATGTTTTTGCTAGAGTTAACAGGAGGGTCTCATGCATGAGAATTACTATTCTATCTGTTTCGATCACTTGTCGTTCCTAGGTCGAAATTTTTGTTATTTTTGTTCATCAACGAATAAATATCGTACCCTGTGAAGGTTGCGTCCAATGAAATCAATTGAGAAATATTTAAAAACTTAATCTACATAACCACGTGGACCTATGATATCATTCCGCTTTCATTGGATTACTTTGTTTCACCACTTAAAAGATATTAAGCGCACATCTGAGTGCTCATCTAAGATATAAGCCACACAAGTCTCTGTTTTGTTTGTGCATTTCTTTCTTTCTTCCTATTCTCTCCCAAATTTGCTGCAAAACCATGGATGAACTTGCAAGTGCAGCTCTCTTTTTCTTGCTTCTCCTTGCCTCTGTTTTCTGGTGTTCATGGATATTCAACAACTCAAGGCCGATAGAAACAACTTCTCTTGCACCTGGACCTCGAGGTTTGCCAATTCTTGGATATCTCCCCTTTCTGAAGACAAGCTTGCACCATCAGTTCACGGAATTGGCTCAGCGCTATGGACCAATTTACAAAATTTGGGTTGGAAAAAAATTGTGCTTTGTTATCAGTTCATCCGGTTTGATTAAGGAAATTGTTCGAAATCACAATGCAGTCTTCGCCAACCATGATCCACCTGCAGCAGGAATTGCTGGCACTTATGGTGGAGTGGATATTGCGTGGTCTCCCCACGGCCCCTATTGGCGCAACTTGCGTAAATTATTTGTCCGAGAAATGCTTAGCAACAATAATCTTGAGGCTTCTTACGACCTGAGAAAAGATGAGGTTAGTAAGAGTATCAGAAATGTTTTCGCGAAGGTTGGTACAGCGACGCCAGTTGATATTGGGGAACTGGCTTTTCTTACTGAATTTAATGTTATAATGAGTTTGCTGTGGGGAGGCATATATGAGAAGGAGATGCAAGAAAAAGTTGGAGCCGACTTCCGGAAATTGGTGCCTAGGTTTGTGGATTTACTAGGAAAACCAAACCTTTCTGATTTTTTTCCAGTTCTTGCCAGGTTTGATCTTCAAGGAATTGTGAAAGAGATGAAGAAGAATATCTTACCACTGATTGATGAGGTTTTTGATAATGCCATAAATGAACAAATGAAAAAGGTTTCTTGTGGGGGATCGGTCGAGGGAGATGTCACAAAGGGCAGAAGAAAGGACTTTCTGCAAATTCTTCTAGAGCTAAAGGAGAAGGATGCCTCCATCAACCTGATACAAATTAAGGCATTGTTGATGGTAGGGTCCTCTCTCTCTCTTTTTTTTTTTTTTTTTTCTTTTTGCCCCTTACTGCATATATATACCAATATAACAGCACTTGAATGTATTTTCATTTTTGTTGTTGGATAACAGGACATTGTTGTAGGAGGCACGGACACGACAGCAACAACAGTGGAATGGGTGATGGCAGAGATTTTGAAGAATCCAGATATAATGAAAATGGTGCAACAAGAATTAGCAGATGTTGTCGGTCTAAACAACCAAGTCGAAGAATTTCATCTCTCCAAACTGCAGTATCTTGATGCAGTTGTGAAGGAGACATTCCGACTACATCCTCCACTTCCCCTGTTAATCCCAAAATATCCAAGCGAATCTTGTGTGATCGGGGGATACACAATACCAAAGGGTTCTCGTGTGTTTCTGAATATATGGTCATTGTCTATGGATCCACAGGTTTGGGAGAATCCATTGGAATTTAGGCCGGAGAGATTCTTGAATGATGACAATGCCAAAGTACGGGATTATTCGGGAAACAATTTCGAATACATTCCATTTGGATCGGGAAGAAGGATCTGTGC
This sequence comes from Nyctanthes arbor-tristis, assembly GCA_963692815.1. NCBI lineage: Eukaryota > Viridiplantae > Streptophyta > Magnoliopsida > Lamiales > Oleaceae > Nyctanthes > Nyctanthes arbor-tristis. The sequence continues at coordinate 6,458 of CAVNYN010214865.1, read as the reverse complement.
TGGCCTTCCTCTTGCAGAGAAAATGGTAATGTATTTTCTGGCTTCGCTCCTGCATTCATTTGATTGGAAACTACCCGAAGGAGAAAAGCTTGATCTCTCTGAGAAATTTGGAATAGTCGTGAAGAAAACCACACCATTAGTTGTTATTCCTTCTCCTCGATTGTCTGATTTAAGCCTGTATGCATAATAATCATTTGTAACTTAGAATAATTGGGAACACGCACATCATAAATCTGTTGATCTAAATGCTTCAAAAGTTCAACACAAGGATAGACACAGCTTTCTGAGCAATGTATTGGCCATGTAGAATTGTTGAAGCACTTGCTCTAAAAGTTTAAGTCGATAGATGATATCAGTTTTATACATTTATTATATGAATATTGTCAGTGGTCATCATGACCATCTCATGTAACAGTAAACACTGCAATGTCAATAAATGAAAAGTGTTGTTAGATATTGGGACATGTAATGGTTTGAATTTGTCCAGTTTTGTGTTGTTTAGATGGTCTTGGTACATGCGATCAAACAAAAAGAGAGTGACTAGTTTTGCTGCATATATCTTGTCCTATGGAACTGGCATGACAAAATTGCGACAAAAGCTACGGTCATATCCAACTAGAAAACTCTATTTTACAATTTTATTACTCTAAAATACATTTTTTCATACTATTTCACAAACTTCTCCAACCCATAAATTCTAAAAAAGACACTACATATTTTCCACTTCATATTTTCTTTATTTTCTAATATTCAATAACTAATATATATTGAAAACTAATTAACTATATTCTCATTTAATAATTATTACACATAAATTTTAAACAAATAGTCGAAAATGAAATTATTACACATATAATGAAAGAAACATTAAGAAGAAATAGAAAAAGGGAATTAAACTTAGTGTTAAATGGGATTAAAAAAGTAAAAAAAAAAAAAAATTGATGGAATGGCAGTTCCATAATAAAACGGAACTGCATATTAGACGGTATCTGCCAATTTTTTGGCGTCCAAAATTTGGATCTCCAAAGAGCCCAACCTCCAAAATAGAGTTTGGTTGGAGGCTAACCAGACGCTATTTTGGGCCCAAACTTAGCGCGGGTTGGAGAAGCCGTAAGAGCTTCATTTCAGCAAGTGTGTGATAAAGTAGAAAAATTTTTATGAAAACAGATCAACTGCTTACAATTTAAGAAGACATAGGTTTGATTACTATCCCCCCCCCCCCCCTAAAAGTTAAAAGGGTACAAAATCTTCAAATCTTTCACAGAAAAAGGTCCAAATGCCCATACTTCATAGTTAATTTCGGGGACCGGGCATTGGCCGACCCCCAAAGAATTCCCTCTGATTCTACCTGAGAATCACTAAATCTACTAGAGAGTTTGTTCCTTTGCACGGAGAAGGTTTGTTTTCAAGCTGAAGCTGCTGCTTTGCAAACTGGGAGGTCTTTCTCAACATATGGTGCAATCTTAAGAACAGGATTCCTGCTGAAGAAATTCACTGGTTTGAGGTCAAATCCTGATGACACTGTGGGCATAATTGGGAAGTCCTCTTGGCAGGGGATGTGATGAAATCCCAATGTGTACCACAGAACAAGGTCTTTGTTCTCAATCGATCGATCCCTGAAAATTCCAAAACCAAGACACAGTTTTGTGACCATTACTCAACAAAAGAGCAGGCACTAGGATATCTAGGGTAAGTTTGGTTTGGACTAAAATTTGTTACCTGTCAGACCATACTTGAAGAGTATCTTCACCATGACTCTGATAGGCAAACAAGCCTCCTGCCCATTGCTCCGACTTGTTATACTGCGTAACCCAAATTTGGTTATTAGTAAATGCATTTCTCTTCTGAGGAGGATCTTCTGGATCAAGCAAACTAGCAGCTGTGCCAGCAGGGACGATCTTATAGCCAACAGAGTTGCCGACTTTTGATTTCTTGTTTGGATTAACAATGTGGAATTCAGACGGATTGTACAACGACAACTTAATTTGCGCATCTTTCTCAGTCTTAACCACTTCCTTGTTAACTTTCATGTAGCTCTTTCTAGGTGACTTGCCATCAGTATATTCCTTCTGGAGGTGAACATTTACAAAGGAATTGTCCATGCCATCGATATCCATGTCAAGGTGGAAATTGATGTAGTGGTCGTGCACGACAGCAATTATGTTTTCTGATAACAGTGTGCCATAGAGATCCTCTTCATGGTTCACTTGGTTCATGTTCGCGTAAGAGGTTCCTTTCACGATCACTATGCCAGTAAGTGAAACCTGGAAATGTTATTAGCACGTTAGGACCAAAGAGTAAATGAGAATCGGACAAACACAAAGTTCAGCAATTCGATAAGCAATTTTATTCATAAGCTATATATAAACAAGCAACAAGTGGATGACCGATGAATTAAATTATTAAGAGCCTCTCAATAATGAATAAAATACAAACTTTCTGGTCCGTCCTTATGTTTGTCTGATTCTAACCATTTTTTTGGTTGCCAAGTAACAACTTGCAACCAATATTTGGTGGATAGCATCGCATGTCTATATCATGTTCATTTTGCAATTACTAAGGATATTATATATGGAGGGTTGAATCTGGAAACTTCCTGTTCACTAACCTTAACATGGATTAGTCCATCTGCATGGAATTCCCAATCTACGATATAATCATAGTTGGCGAGCGATGCAACCATCCTTGCAACTAATGAGACCTTTGGTCTTGCCTCTAGAATGGTCTGTTTCGAAAACAAAATTAGGTTAGTTCAAGTAACAAATATTTGACTATACAGAACTCAACAAGATAATAATTCACTTAATTACCTCTGTGCTAACGATGGGAGCCTCGGTGTGGCGCCAGGCTGCGTCGCCCGCATATCGCTCAAAGATACAGACCACATTAGACCTAACATATGGTGTGCCATCGGCTGCCGCGAAGATGGCATCCATGTATTTGGCATTTCTTGGACAATCATTCAGCGGGTCAAGGGCAAGGGCCATGAGCCCGAACCCGTATTCACCAGCATCCATATAAGTTTTAAAGTACCAAGCCTCCTCCGGGTCCATGTAGGGCACAAAAAGTTCAGATGAGAACCCTTTGTACATGACATTCCTCAGCTCTCCAGTCTCTGGGTCCCGGATTCTGGCCTGAGATACCACAACCCCGGCCCTGGGATCGGGCTTCAAGTGGAATTCCCAGTTGGCCCATTTTACCAAATGCTCATCTTCTATAACAAAGTTTGGACCATTTGGTTGCTCCATGGATATGGGGTTTTTGAGCTTAATTGTTGCCGAGTTCTGAGCGTCCAGACGATAGTCTGTGCCGGCAGCCTTTGGAATCGGAATCCGTTTGCCTCTGTCAACAAACTCCAGGACTTCATTGGTGTCCAAATCCACAACCACGATGATTCCTTCAATAGGCCTCATGTAGAAGTTGGCAGTGCCTTGTGTTACGAAACATTCTAATTTAACTATTCTTCTTCCATCCTCAGCCTTGCCTAATAAATTACAAGAAAACACCACACATAAATGCTCACAAATTCTAGTATGGAACCAGAAAATCACGTGGCACAAATTCTGGAATTATTACTATGACAAGTTCAGTGTCCTAGCCGCCGTTACGCTGTCTTATTAATTAAAGTGAACTGTTTTGACTATGGTACAAAAGCATATTCCGATTTTTGCAAACTGTTTGGCAATTGCCCTGAATTATAATCTGAATTATAATCGGCCACACGACATCATTTAATTAGTTTTACATTTTTTAAAAAATCAAAAAATAAAAATCAAATCATAAATGTTTACTTTTTACAAAAACAACTCATAAAATGATAACACGTCGCAAATTATAATCTAAATTATAATTTCATATAATTGTTAAACACTTTGTTCGTATCACGAACATCCGTACAAGGATACCTTACTCATAAATGATTATTAGTGGCAAGCAAGGTAAAAATAAAAGAAATCGTACCGAACCAGCCGGAAGAAAAAGGCAAGCAAGCAACATTATTGGGGTCAACTCCGAGGGCAATAATGGATCGATTGAAATCGGAATGAGAAAATGGAGCCCATACTACGGTTTGCATATCCTCCTGAGTGACGAGGGGGTAGCCGGAGATATGGCTGGCGTCCTGATGCACCACCTCGCCGGACTCAATATCCACAGTGAAGATATACGACTTCCCGGCTGCGCGTGCAATCACGGACGCCTTCCGCGGCGGCAGAGGATCACCCTTTTTCCATTTATGCACCACTTCCTTTTCGGGTTCTTCGAGAACCAACGAGTGGACCGAATAAGCCGTGTCCTTGTAAAGCGACTTGATCACTTTCTGAACCTTTTTAATTTCTTGTATGGTCAGGGGGTCCAGTGGGTGGTGGGGCACATCCGCGGTGTGTTCGTGGCGGAGCCTGGCGGCGGGCCGGTGAAGCAAGTTGGGTTTCTTGCCCAAGATCCGGTTTTTGGATATACACCATGGGGAGTTGGAGGTACACTCCAGCAACTCCGGTTTGCTGGAGATTTGATTTGGTACATTAAACAGGGTGAAGAGCAGGAGAACAACGGCAGTTCCAATGAAGAACAAGCACCGGAGGAAACCTTTTCCTTCCATTTTCTCACTGTTTAGAGTGAGATTCTGGAGACTGAAAGCTCCGATAGGTGGGTTTTATATACAGAGACAGAGAATCTGTCTTTGTGGACTTAAGGGAGAAGATGGTGATTCACGTGGTTGTATGAGGATCAAGCACATCAGGGATGGCACATTGGAAAATCCCTTTTATGAATAAATTTCGAGACGGAAATTGGGTAGGTCAGTAGGTGGATATGAAGTTTAATTGTTAATTGAATTCTGCACCCAGTCCAACATATATTTTGGATGTATTTTATTATTCTAATTCTAATTCTAATTCTAATTCTAATTCTAATTTTTTTCTTAAAAATATTGTAAACATAAACGATACGATTATATAGGGATTAGATTAAAAATTACAAGCAAAGTAATTAGATTAACATTAATTAAGTGCTCTTTGAATAGACATAGGGATGACACAAATGTAACATGTAATTATTTCAAATTTTTTAAAGTACAAACTTACGATTATATACAATCCCTAACGGAACAAGAGAATTGGAGAACTCAATTTAGTATACTAATAATTCACTTTTTTGCTATCATACTAATTAGTCAAATTTGATTTAGTTCAATTTAATGCATCAATAAATATGACAATGTTATTGTCTAATTACATACATATATATATTAATAATGTGAAAAAAAGTCAAAATTACTGATAAATATGTGACTCCAACTCCTTTTAAAAAGTCGGTACAGTAATAAGGATATAAAAATTTAATTTAATTTTTGAAAGCAACATGAACACATTCAATAATTAATTGACGTGTCATATTGAGGCAATATTATTCACTAGATCATTTTTTTTATAAAAATATAGATTAGTTTAAATTGAGTTCCTAGTCAGCTAATATACGTAATGCTAATTAATAATATCAAACGGAACTGTATGAACTATATATAAGATTACGGAAAAATGTTAAGGACTTCTTACGGGAAGATTCACTTTAACACGGCAAACAGACAATTTAATTATTGTTATAATAATAGTTAGAATCATGATTAATTAAAATATATATATCAGCAGGCAAAACAGAAAAACGATTATCCAACTACCACTGAGGTTGTGGAATCACGTGCGTCTCGTCTACCGGTGCACTGGTGGATTCATTCAAAACGTAAGACTCTCGAGTGTTTGGTTCTTTCGTTCGTTACGAACGTCAAAAGGTGTTAGTCTCCTAATTTGAAAAAGAAAAAAAAAACAGCGAGACGTGTACGGTGAAAATCGAATGTTTAGACAAACGCATTGAAAAAAATAAAAATGAAAAAAAAAAAAAGAACTCATGTATGTGTTTGGAGGTACAATACAACTAGATATTTAGCCGGTATAAAGATATAAATGAGACTATTTTTTCTTATGCTTTAATAGAAATAAAATTCACGTTGAGAACCTATTAGGAATTCACTTGTATGTTTTAGAATCCAAATTAAATAAAAATTGAGACTCATAAATCTACGTGTCAATTCTTAATTGACAAGAAGTGCTGAAGTACTCTTAGAATATTATAGTCTTTTTTTTTTTTTTTCTGTGCTCTCCCTCTTACGGGAGTATGTTGATGTTATCCTAGATGGAATTGTTAGTTAAGTGTAAACATTGTATTGAATAATACATTTATTTATTTCATTTGTTCTATAATTTAATATGCAATCTACAAAAATTGAAATGACATCAAAAGACGATTTGGACAACATGTCCAATACTGAAATTGATCCTGCCAGACGACGATTTAGACTTATCTTGTTATATGTACGTTTGGCATGTGATAATTAGACAATTTATATATGAATTGTCCTATGTGAATTGTCCCACATATAAATAGTTTAATTATTACTGATTAAG
>CAVNYN010214855.1:0-23633 GCA_963692815.1 Nyctanthes arbor-tristis | reverse complement strand
CAAGTTGGAATTTTTTGGCCAATAAACTTTTTTAAAAATTATCATTATTATATTATTTTTTAAGCAATATTCAAGAATAATTGTGTTAATATATAATATTACTAGAATTTCCAACATTGTAAGGATTTTGTTAAAAAAATTGTTCAAATTTAAAATATGTTTATTGACTTTATTTAAGTTACATGCTATTATTATATAATATATATAAATATATTTATATATAGACGTGGAGAATTTGTGTTTATACATCTTCTCATTTATTCAAGTGGTTTTCTTATTAGTAAAAAATGTGAAATTGATTTTCTTGTTTTTATTTTAAGTTGAGTGTTATTTATTTTTGACAATTACATCATTTTTGTAATATTTAATCCCTATAAATGTATAATAAAGTAGGAATTATCTATCTTTTATCTTTTGAACATATCAAAATTGTATTGTAAAATTATTAAAATTATAAAGTATATATAATATTTATGATTTTTACATTTATTTTCCAATTTAGGATATATATTTCAAATATTTAATAATTTTAAATTTGTTAAAATAAAAAAATGAGAAATACAAGTAAGTCTAGTGCTTCTACCTTACAGAAGCATGTTAATACTTTTGTTGCATATAAAACTCTTCTATTTGTTTATTCTAAACTTTGTTTATATGTGTTTTTACGTTCCTAAGTCTATAGAAAATTTTTTTCACTAGCCCGGAAAAGCCCGAAAAAAACCGAATTATTACCCCAGCCCGAACTGGGACCGAAACCGTTTGGGCTTGCCATTTTTAGGACCGAGACCGGGACCGAACCGAAGATGTTTGGTCCGGTCTTGGTCCTTCAAAAACCCGAGACCGAAACCCGTTTGCACACCCCTAACCACCATTGTATAAGCGTGCTTGAGTATAGGTCTTCTAAGCGGTCGTTTAAAGCTCAATCATAATTCAACAAAAGGGCCCCGAAAGTAAAAAATTATTACTGAAAGCTTAAACATTTACATTTTAAGTACGGAATAGAATACATAGAAGTGACATTTATTAGTTGACAAAGAAAGAAAAAATTCTTGTTAAATATAACTAATAATCATTTTAATTCATATGACAGCCATATTTACATATTTACTTTATTCTACAAATAAACTTTTTCAATATAAATTTTAACTCAGGGTCTCCACAAAATTTTAATTTAAAAGTTGCTTAGGGCCCTGAAAACTTTGAAACGGCCTGCCACCTTCATGTCTTGGCGCAATTGTCACAAGAGCAGTCTCATCTCTCTCTTTGATTTCGACGTCTTTGTATTCTTCATCCAATCTCAGAAGGATCGTAGACTTTTTCATTGATTTATTACCAGTGATCTTATGCGGCACTTGTCCGAGGGTTCCTATATACGAAGCCATGTACGAACTATCCAGCTAATTAATTATCTTTTCATCTTCATTCAAGAACACATCCACCTTAATAAATTTAGTTGGGTCGATTTCAACATTTTCAAGTACCATCAGATTTTCTACCCTCGGACCTGGGAACCTCAACTCTTATAATCCTGTCCACATAAAACCTGGCGGTTTCAAATTTGCCTCGCGAAACTTGAGCGAGCAGCTTGTCTAGCTTGGCCTTTATTGACTAGAAACTTCTTCATATACGTATCCCATCTCCTGGAAGTCCAAACATCACGAATTTTCACACAAACAAGCCATCTTTCTTTATTGTAGAACAAAAATGAAGTCTCTAAGAATTGTTCAACTCCGATTTTCTTGTTCGGGATTTTTTTTTTGCTTGGTAAACTTGTCCATATCATCCACATTCGATCAACATTCGCGTGATGGCAGTAGCAGATCAGTGGCAGAGTGCTTATAGGTCGGATTATCTCATTGTACATTACGCCTAAATTGTTGTTCACCAAGTCCCCGGGGTCGTCGGCTTCGATTAGGGAGAGGTTGAAATATAGGCCATGTCTTGGTGCTTTGAGCTGGCCAGATGAGTTGTGGGAATCGAGAAGTCTAGTAAATTACTTGTTTGCCCCTGAATAAATTAATTTATTCAGACACATATTTAGCACTAGCCCCATCACATGCTTTGAATGTGCTTTTTGGCAATTGTGTAAATATTAGTAATAATAATAGTCTACAATGAGATGAAATAATAATTCATTAATTAATTATGGGGTAATTTACACCTAAATTCGCTGACATTTTAAGTATTAATAGATCATGTCTTTAATCTTTATTTTTTCTCCCATTGGTCCTCAACTTTTTAAGAAATCTCAGTCCAGTCCCCGGTAACGGAATTTGTCAATTTCCTCTGTTAAATTAGGGCTATTTTCGTTAAAATACAAAAAAAAAAAAATTTAATGTTAAAAAAAAGAGAAAAATATTTTTTTGGGGGGGAAGGGGGGGGCTCCTCTCTTTTGGCTGCCAAAAATGAATGCTCCTCTATTATAATCAGTTTTTACATCATGGTACGGCTACTTTATAAAGAGCCTAAAGGGATCTCATTTATCTTCTTAGAAAATTTTGATGTATTCATGTATATGTCTATTTACAAATAAAAAAGTAATATTATGTTTCACATGCTTTTTCATCTTCACCGTCAGATGTCCATCTCTCAATGACTTGTCGCGGATAAACTACAAACAATCAAAGAATATTCCCACAACTTACACGAGCTACTAATTAATTTGGACTCATGCATGCGTCGCTACCTTCAAATTTAGGTACTCTTCCTTTTCTTATCTTTTGTCATTTTGTGTGGTATTTTTTCTATATATGCGTGTGTATGTATGTATGTATGTATTTTTCTATGTACGAGCAATCAAGTTTGTTGGTTGGTTTTCCATTTCGGTTATTTGTAGCATCTTCGAGATCACACCTATTTTTTTTCTTTTTAAATCTCATTTGAGTGTGAATACGTGACATTTAAATTTTTAAATATGTGTATACATCCACATGAGACGCTTGGTAAAACAAAAATCTCATTGTCCCATATATATATATAGACATATGGTACTGAAATTGAATATATCTTAGGCAGTCGAGAAGCCTTTTTTCCAAAAAATAGTAAACACTTTACCCACCGTTGAGCTCAACGAGCTCCTTGTGGCCTGGTCTAGCTAGAGGGAGTGGCTTCTCCATCTGAGGCTATTGCTACTCATGAAAGAATTCACGGGTGGCCCTACTCTAAGGGTGTGCAGGTAGTGCGATCGCACAGAGTATCATCATTCACAGGCATCAATTTTGTTTTTAAATAGATGTGATGATAAAATTTTTGAAAAATTTTTAGAATGTCATTGGTTAAAAAATAGGCATTATTATGGCAATAATTTTTAAAAAAAAAAAGTTTCATGAAAGTTATTAGGTTAAGAATTAGAATTCGTTTTATTATTTTAAAACATTAAACACGGCATACCATTAAAACTTAAATTTACCATGAATTATCAAAGACACAACAACAACAACAACAACAACAACAACAACAATAATAATAATAATAATAAAATAAGAAATAATCTTAGTGCTATAAAGCCAACAAGTTAATACGAAGAAAATGCATGGGGTAATAGAATGAGATCGATGGTTTTTAATATGAATTATTATCATTAGAGTATGATTTATTTTTCTAATATAGCCCTTATTTAATTGAATAGGGCACCATTTTCTAGTATTGCACAGGGCACTTAAATTTTTATTAGAGTATGATTTATTTTTATAATATAGCTCTTATTTAATTCAATAGGGCACCATTTTCTAGTATTGCACAAGGCACTTAAATTCGCATGACCGGCCTGTGAGAGATTGATGTGCGCATGCCTATTTGATGTATATTGCTTTTTCTTAAAAAAGAAAAGAAAATAAAATAAAAGCAATAATAAATTGCCGTAGAAGAACCACACACAAATTAGTAACTAGTAGACTAGAAAAAGGACAATTTTGGAGAATCATCAACATTTTTTTTTGTTTGAGCTTAAGGATTATCAACTTTCGTTACTTTCATTTAAAACTGAATGAACGTCGGCTTTAGTTTGTATTCATTTGTAGAATTTTTCATAGACCTTCATTTTAACGTCCCTTTTCAAAACTTATCGAAAATTCTGTAACAAAACTTCTCACCGGGCCCCTATGACATGTCACAACCTTTCACCTCATGTGGCGAGTGTAAATATACGCCATGTGTATTTAAAATATACATAGTGTGCATAAAATGCATTCATGCAAATGTTTTGTTACGAAACATCACGATGTTTTCGAAAATTTTTCATATTATAATAGTTCTTCAATGATTTAGAAAACTCTATATTACATATTTACCCATATGCCTCATATATATGAAATTGCTTATAAATATATGGATTAATCATATAGTAGTGCGTGTGTCTCTATATATTCTTGGTTAAAGGTCTGATCTCCTCTGCATTCTTTTGTAATATATATATATATATATGTATTTATGTATGTATGTATGTATGTATGTATTAATAATGTTATTTTTCTTGGTTAAAGTATTGGGTTTTTTATTTTTTTGAGGGGAAGACTTAAGAGTTAAGAATTCAATCAATTATTATGCTAAATTAAAACATATATATGCGCTAAATTTTTAGTAGAAGCTGATCATGGCTATGAATTGAAAGAGGATAAACTTGAAAAAATTTTACTCTATCGTAATATCTGTGTTCCCATTTCATTTTTAAAGGGGTAGTGGATAGGATTGCCTAAATCTAGCTGTGGTTAATGTTTGTCTGATTAATGCATGGATTACTTTTCTGAGTTACGTTTAAGTTGGATCCTTCTATTTTACACTTTCTTTATCTCTGCTAATTTAGATATATGTAGTGGTCCAGGAATTAGAGAATATCTTTGGTGGCAAATAACCATGTGGCAAACAAAAAATGAGTCCTCTCAATCTGAGACGTTGGAGCATTTTCTGGTTGAAATGGAGTTGTGACCTGTAATGACAGGATGACATACACTTTATGACTTGAAGGATTTTTGCATGGATGCTTAAAGATACTTGATATCATGGGTTCTATCGACAAAGTTCTAATTTGGTGCGTTACAATAATTGTTTTGCAATTAAGATGGCGTCTAATTTAAGATGTCATGGGGGTCGGCTGAGCTGCAATAATTTTTTTGCATGTAAAAGTACTTCATTAACAAGATGTCATGTTTAGACTTGATGATCTAATGAAGGCTCTAATTTTTTTGCACATAAAGGCTATAATATTTGTCGAAGTTGTAGATATCGTTTTGTTTTATCTGTTAGTTCAACAAATAAATTTTATTTATGTAGTTTGTACTCCAATATGACAGTGTAGTTGCTTTAGCTTCTGTATATATAATAGTTTTGAAACTCATGTAAACACACTCTTTGAATCATTGATTAATATACAATAGCTTAGAGAATTAGTATAGATTTTGATATTCTGATTATTTTATGTAAGATCTTTTTTGATTGTCACTGATTGTTTTTCCCTTGTAACGCACGCGTGAGATGCTACTAGTAGTAGTAGTAATAATAATAATAATAATATTTTGTACTCAAAAAGGAGTTTCAATTTGAATAGGCAGACACAAATATATATATATATATATAATTGCAATAATTAAATACTTTTTAATCGTCCATCAAAACATGTCTAGCAGCAATATATAGGACAAAGAACAAGCACACACCCACAACGTAGTACACTTCCACAATGTGGTACGGTCTCCAAGTGTAATGTTTATTTGAATTTGAGTCGATTTAATGTAATTTCAAACAGATAACTACATTTATTTATTTATTTATTTAGTTAGTCATGGAAGATCATGACGCAATCACTGGGCTGGTTGCTTGGTAGCTTTCTCATCCTTCGCTGTTGCAGCCGCGGACGGAGCTTTCCCTTGAATGTACACTGCAACATATAAATGCATAGGATCAGTACCGGAGATTAGGAGTAAAAAATGAGCACACTAACACGATTTTAAGATGGTATGCTCTAATGCCAATGAGGCTTAGCTCATTTGATTAGGAAGCTACGCTAAGGTAAATCTCAGGTTCAATTACCTTATATGGGGTATTTTCTATATTTTATTGTAGCATGTATTCCCACAATATGTGGGTTTGTCTTGTTGATTTTCTTGGCTCTGTGTTTTACTAGAATAAATATCTATATCTATGCTCATTTGTGCTGCTATGATATAAATTTGTAATTGTACTTTAAAAAAAAAAGATAGTATGCTCTAACAAACCATTATTTTAAGTGAAACGTTAAGAGATAAATTAAATTCACGCGTGAATTAGATACAAATATTAAATGAAGTAACATAATGGGCTTGGTCTACATCTCTAAAGATGCATGACAGTGTATGGTTTATAATCAAGGTGGAAGGCCAAGCTTTAATTAATTGATTAAAATTTCAGAGTACAACATCCTTTGGCATTCGCCTTTTTCATCATCAGTGTAAACACAATTAGGAAATGCAGAGGGACATGCAAGTTGCTTGCTCAGAGTTTGGCAATCCTTTTCACATTCCGATTCGAGGGTACAACAGTTATAAGCATCAACGGGGACCGGACAATTCAATCCCTGCATAAAATTAAACATGGATGAAATAAGTAAGAGGAATCACAAAAATAAATTAATAAAATCTAATCTAATTTAGACTCGGACGTATTACGTAATTATCCATTATGAAAATTATTTAAGTCATTTTATGATATTATTTCAAAAACTGTGGTCTGAGATCATCGCACATATATGACGTGGATGATTTCCATGACAATCAAATTTGAACTCTTTCTTTTAACTGTATGAAATATACATTGTACAAAAACACAAGTCACAAGACATATAAGACTCTCACTTGAAGTGAAATCCAAACATATATGCTTAGAGAAGAGAATCAAGTGGCAGACTGCTTAGCTTCAATTGACTCTAAAACTGAACCTAGTGATTTATTCATTTCAATATTGGGTGATGCGATGTATGTGAAATTGCTATTCATCTAAAGAAATGAATATCTAGCATTTTATCTTGGATGGAGATTGTGCCTAGTTTACATATTTACTTTGTTCGATTGCATAATATTTTGTTTTTATATTCTCTTATTCCATTGTATTTTACTTTTTGAGTATAATATGTCCGTGAAACACACACGTGTAAAGTATGTCTATGAAATGTACGAGTGTGAAACTCATTTAGAATTATACTATTGGGTTTCATTGTCTTTAAAGGAAATAAAAAAATTATTGGTTCAACGAGATGGTGATGGACTAATAACATGTTACTTGCAAACATATGATGTAAATTAACTCCATGCGGGTTTTTTTTTTTAATTTCTTTATGACATCAAATCTGAAAAACACAATTACGCTATATTTTATTGATGAAATTCCTTTAGAGCTCTATTGTGCAACGTACAAGTGGAAATCTAGTTTATTTATAAAAAAAATAGAAGATAGAATAAATAATTAACAGAGAAGTATGCCCAAAGTAAGAAAGATAAAAAAGTAATAAATACTTCTTGAAATAAAATAAAGAGTATTCCTTCCGTCTCACAAAGATATTCCCCTATTATTTTTCACATAAATTAAGAAAGATTAATTAATAGTTTTAGAAATGTATAATTACAGAATATATTATTTAATATATCATTTAATTTGTTTAATATTTCACTCTAAATCTTTACTGTTGTTGATGACCATACACCATAAATAAAAATATTTTAGAAAACTAAAAAGTTGATTAAGGAAATGAGAATATTTTGGAACGGATAAAAAATGAATATGAGAATATCTTTATGGGCCAGAAGGAGTATACAATAACGAGGCTATTGGAATTATTAGATAACTTTACTCTTTAAATTTATAGATGCTCTCTAAACTATTAAAGAGACTATTAAAGATGCTATAATACTTGTGAAAACCATTGATTGTTTTGTTCTCAAGGAACCGCTTTTTCAGGATAATTTTACGCTTGATAATAATTAATATTCTTTTATTTTTTATTAGAAATTTGCATTGTAGCCATACAAATAGGAGTTAGACCTCATTGGCTAATATTCTTTTATTTGATAAAGCGCTATCAACCAGTAACATTTTCAATTCTGTTTGCGTTAAAAAAAAACGCAATTAAGGAGATACTTGTGCATTCAATTGTTCTTGTGAATTGTCTTTTTTTTTTTTAAATTGTTCTTCTGAATAAAACGTAATATTAGACTGGAAGTTTTGCTTCCATTCTTGTTAATTTGACTTGATTTGAATATAAGAATTTTGTTTTTTTTTTGGTTGGGGGAGTGGGGATTGAGCATCTTTTATTTATTTTTTACGCAATAGTAGTAGAATAATTTAACTTGAGCATCCATTCTCGTTAATAATAATCGACAAAAAACACTGAGATGTCTCATAAAAAAAACACAGAAAAGTAAAATAATTAAATAAAAGTAAAATAATTAAATAAAAGCTATTATTATCATTTTATTTATGCTTGTTTATGTAAATAAAACATGTATCCAAAAGTGTGGTCCATAAACAATTTTTGTGATGTCAACGTAACTGCCCAACAAGTATCGTAGGAAGGAAATGAGATCATTTCTTTTCTTTCTTTTTTCCCCTTTCTGGAAGGAGAAATGAAAATCATTTTCCCAATATTTTGCCTTGGTAATTTAAAATCATTTCATCTTTGATTTATATATAAAATTAAATGCAACACTAGTTATTGAATTTATATTGTGGAACTCTATTAAATGAATTCACATTATGAAAACAATGTTTCATGAAATCACATTATCAATTTTTTTTTCCTTCATCGAATTCAAACTGTGAAAATGATATTTAGTGAATTCACATTATGAAAATATTATTAACTAGCCTCTATTTTTAGTGACATAAATATAGAACCAACCATTGGCAAACTAACCTCATGACATGACTTAATAAAAAATTAACACCTGCCTCCTAATTTCACAAGTCCCTGCCCTATATTTTGCCATATCATGGAATTACTTCCATAAAGAATCAACCTTTGGTTCTAAATGAAAACTCTTACACATTATTATTGGGCTAAAATTAATTTAAAAATATAGGGTCGCTATGAAAAAAAGGGTAAACTTTTACTTCTATATCTTCAAGATAATTTTGCGGGCGATATACTTATAATTTGCTCTAGCCTGTTATCCCAAATTAAATTCATGTTGAGTTTTTTGATTTGACACTCATGTTGCATGTAATTTACTTCAAAATAATATAAGAATTGCTGAAAAAATGAAACAAGCAGGAAGTCATTGTTGATGACTGATGAAAAACAAACAAGCACCCCAACCAAAAAAAAAAAAAAACAAAAAGAAAAGGGGGAAAGGCCAACCAAAGTGTGAACAGTGAGGTGAAAACCCACTTTTGATATAGTTACGAACGATTACGGGAAGGACTTTGTAGTGCGCACTCCCTTTTTCCGGCTCCAAATGCAATTGCCATGTTGTTGAAGATGACCCTCATGAGTTTGACCGGTCGGGTGGGTGTTATGATTATTTCATCATGACCGTCATGATGATGACCCAATTTGCCCTTACTCTTTATTATTCCTCATTAACAATCTATTAATTAAAACTAGTCATTCACCTGTGTGTGTTGCACAGGAAACCCAATGAATAGAAATTTTAGAAAATCGAAATAAATATCATAAATTTAATATTAAGTATAAACTTGAAAAATAATGAATCAAATTGTAATGCTAAAACACTCTTGAACGTTTTGTCACAAAATATCTTATCTCATGTTGCAGGTATGGATATACATCACATAAGAATTTGAATTAAATATGATGTGCATCAATATAGGCCCCGATAGTTAGGGGAAGTTTTATTATAAAGCCTCGAAAAAGTTCTTTGATATTTTCAATTAAGCAAAATATACTACCATTGAAAAGAATCACAAAAAGAATAAATGTATACGGCATATAAATATACTTCTCGTTTTATCCATTGTATTTTCTTCGTATATGGCATATAAATATATTTCTCATTTTGTCCGTTGTATTTTCTTTGTTTAATCAATACCAAATTTGAGTTCGTTACGATGATCGTAGAAATATGTTTGTTGCCTTTTTATTAGGTCTAGATATTAAGCTGAGGCAATATTCATATTTGCCTAATAATTTGTTTTATATGCCTTTACACCATTAAAATTCTTTATGTTAAAAAAGAGAGAAAAAAAAAAAAAGAGAAGTTATGCTTAACTACGCGTTTGAAGAATCAACACCGAGAAGCAATATACCTGTTGACGAAAGTTTTCTAATGCCTTTGTGCATGCCATTATAACACCCATAAGGTGGTGTACAATTAATACTACATGAAACTATTAACTTCAAAATAATGAAACCGCAGAATGTGTGTCAATAACTCAACACGTCAAACTAAAATAACCTAATATATATGCTAAATATAATCAGCACATTTTCACCCTTGACATCAGTTTTATCCATATTTGGAAAGCACATAATCTCGATACAATATGATGCCCAATCTTATAGATTTGTCTAGACATGAACTGCATCATTAAACATATGAATTCAACGTCCCTCACGATTTTTTCTTTAGAAATAAAAAAGAGGATATAACTTTAAAAATGCTAAGAAATTTAGAAAAGGAACAGATTATTTTACTGGATCACTAAACTCCGTTCTTCAGCATTAAAATTATAGTTAATTACCCCAAGGAGAAAAAGGTGATTATCAAATGGAGTTTATAAGTCTCCGGTTGCATATGTGGATGTGTTCGCAGAGTATGAAAGCCCAACATCTAGGTAATGTTTGATAACTTCGATCAACTATAATGATCAGGATGCATCAAAAGCTTATTGATTCAGGAAATAAAATCAATTAAAGGAACTAATTTTTTCCTTTTTTAAAATGAAATTTACCTCTTAGAATTGATCTCTAGTACTCTAAAAAACAACGCACTCGGGTGGTTGGATCAATAGGTATTGCAGAGAAGATATAGGGCAAACTAATTATTTCCTCCTTTCTCCACTGTTCTGATTCCCACCCTCCACTGCATTTCCCTCTTTAAATCAGAATAATATGAAATTCAAATTCACATAGAACTTTCAATCATTAAATACGTTGAATCTGAGAAGATTAGTGATTTTTATTAGTGAGCCATAATCAAATTATGATCCAAGAGAATCCTTCAATGAATTAAGAAGTAGAAAACGGTGTGAAAATCAGATGATTTTTTCTCGAGAAAATCAGGATGACTCAATTGGAAAGATTGGGAAGAATGAAG
Source organism: Nyctanthes arbor-tristis (assembly GCA_963692815.1). Lineage (NCBI taxonomy): Eukaryota > Viridiplantae > Streptophyta > Magnoliopsida > Lamiales > Oleaceae > Nyctanthes > Nyctanthes arbor-tristis. The sequence goes on along the minus strand of CAVNYN010214855.1, from coordinate 12,393 downwards.
TCGGATTGAGAGGGATTGAGGGAGAGTTTTTTGTAGAGTGGAAGAAGCACACTAGGGAAACCAGAAAAATAGCAAAAAAAAAAAAAAATTTAATAAAGATGACATCACAAATTCCCTTATGGAGCCCAACTTTAGGTGGGAAAAAAAGAAACCAGAGACTTAAGTCTCTTTTTATATATATATATATATATATAGATATTAAATACAAATTAATTACTTAAACTAAAATATGTTATCCTTCAAGTTAATACTTTTGGTTATTATATGCTTAACAAACTTATGAAGAAGTTAAAATAATCACTAATTACTACTATATAAAAGGTGGAGTCCATATAAAACATTAAGATTTCACCTTTGTCCTTCCTCTTTTTCTTTAATTCCTATACTATCCATTACCTTTATTTCACCACATTTATTAACTACATTCTTACATAAATAATTTATTCTATTTTGTCCATAATCTTTATCATACATTTTAGTAACGCATTACTAAAGTCATCTGATCTAATCAAATTATATCGCGTCATACCAATGCTAGGTTAATTAAACTAGAGATCTAAGTAGAAAACAAACTCAATGGCTATTATTTTCTTCCACTAGATGATAATCTTTTTCCCCCAATTCGTTATGAATAACAAATATGCAAGAATCCCTATATACAAAATTTTTGAGCACAAATAATCGTGTAACGTTTTTAGTTAATGTATATTGTGGTCATTTTTCTTCTTTAATTTCATATTAGAACTATGTTATATATATATATATATATATGAGTGCCTTTTCAACTTGAGATCAATAATAAAAAGATTGTATATATTACACTTCCAATTCAAGCTAATTTCGTAGGTTGTATATATATATATATTTGTATTTGAATCTTGATTTATATTTTAATATGTAAAATTCATGAAAAAAATTAGTACGATATTGATTTAGTTTTGTATTTTAGCTTTGTAATTTTGTTTTAATATTGATTTATATTGCAATATGTATAATAAACATGAATATTATAAAATTAATCATTACAACTTAAAAAAAAATACTATCATTACATGAATATTTGATTTTATTTAATTCCATCGTCAAGACAAATGAATGTCATAAAATAATTATTATATTTAATTTAATTTAATAATAATAAAAGTTTATAACTTCATATGGTTATGCTACAATTAATTATTTTAATGTGATGTAATTGACCACCATATCAATGTTCATATTTCATCTCTTTATGCATATTTCACCCACTATAAATTGATAATCGAAATCGAAACAAATTCAAGAATATTGAAACACAAATCTAGCTTATACTTTTCTTTTTATTTATCCAATCTTAGTTTTAACTCATTCTATAACGAAATGGCTTTGTCCGTATCAACTAAAAAAGAAGAGCATTATATGCTAACAAAGGAATTAAGTGCGTTCGATAAAAAATGGAGCATCAAATTAACTTTTCATCCTTTTAAAAGTTCTATTAGAAACTACACAAACGCAGAAGGTCCCATCCAATATAAAAAATTAATTTTAGTAGATAAGATGTAATACTTCTATTTTAATACTTTATAGTTTTAGTTTATATTTGAATCACTATATTATTATCTTAGCAATTCTTTTATATACTAACTCCTTTCTTTAACAAAATTCAAGCCACATTATTTGATAATACAATCCAAATAATTAGTGATACAATACCATTCGTAAAGGGAGTACATATGAAATTCAAAACATAGAAACGTTAGACAAATATATGTTTTGCTTTTGCTCAGAGTTTCAATGCAACAAAAGTGTTTGTCAAATGAGATGATAAAAGTCAAAAAATTATAACATTGACAAAAACTATTATACATAGATAAGTATTTTTGTAATAAAATATTCTTGTGAAAATTACATATTTAAAATATATTCATTAGAATATACAACGTGCAAAGCACGTTCCAACAACTAGTATCACTAATATATAAAAAGTAGAATCATTATAAAACATTCAGATTCCATCTTTACCCCTATATGTTTTCTTTAATTCTCATGTTGCACATTACTTTTATTTCTCCCCATTAATTCACTACATTATTACTTTTAACATTATCATTAAAGTCATCTAATCAAACTAATATTATTTCCTAAAACATAATAGTAGAAAATTAAAAACATATAATGATTGAACATAAATTACATGAAGATAATATTAGTATTTTGCAAATGATGAAGACGAAAGTCATAGGTACAACAAACTAATATTAGCAAATGATTGTATAACAATGAACATCAAGATGATACTAGGAAATATGGTCCTTGCATCATAGGTGTTGCTGCATCTTGAAATCCTAATTGCCACAGTTCCACTGCATCACAAGGAGCAATTGTGAGTTGTAGCCATTGTAGAACAATTGTTTGCACATGCAAATATTTCAAATTTGAATTCCAAATTTCAAACTCAAATGCTATGCATTACATGCATCTAATTTATTTTTGTCTTTTTTTAATCATTAAAACTTGAAAAATTAGTGATATTTGATTTCATTCAAATTCCATAACCAAAGCGAGTGAATGTTATAAAACAATTATTATATTTAATTCAATTTAATAATATTAGAAAATTTATAATTTACATGCGGTTACACTAAAATTAATCATTTTAATTTGATGCAAATGCCCACCATATCAACCTTCACATTTCATGTTACTACACCTATGAACATGGTTATTTTGCATACACGAGAGCCATCTCATGCTACGTATATGGAATGCCACGGTAAGCACAACCCCATTAAACATGTGAAATCATGGTATACCACGCAAATAGCCATTCAATAAACTCAACTATGTGACAGGGTATTTTTATTCAATAAACTCCCCATGTGACATGCAAATATCATGGTATTTTTACATATTATATTTTTGTTTAAGTGAAAAATAAACTAGAACCGACATGGTTAGATTCTGTCACTTAAAACCACATGGGGATTACCCCAAACAAAATACCCAAAAAATGCATGCTAAATAACCATAATCCCCTGCTTCAAAAAAAATAAAAAAATAAAAAATAACCATAATCCCCATGAGAATCCAACCAGCAAAACACTACAACACCTATTTATCTCTCTTCAAATAATTAATTAACAAAGCACTTTCAAAATCAAAGATCAACCATTCCAAATTTTGACCCACCGAAGCTAGAAACTGAAAAGGCAGGTTTGGAAGTCTCAGTAAAAATATATCCTTAACCAACATCACAAAAAACTACAAGAACGAGAATCTGATCCGTAATTTGACTTTCACTATCAACCCCAATCATCACAATCTCAGAATCATGTCAATGCAGTTTATCATATTACGAAATATAACTCTATTTTACCACATAAATCACTAGAACTCCAAAACTTTAGCAGTAAAATGTTTAAAAAAAAAAAAACTATGCATTATATGTATTTTTATTTTTTATTTTTTACAATCAATCATTATATGTTATATTTGATTTCATTCAAGTTCCACAATCAAGACAAATGGATGTTATAAAACAATGATTATATTTAATTTAATTTAATAATATTAAATATCCACCATTACAACCTTCACATCTCATATACTTCACCCACTATAAATTAATTACGAAAATCCAAATAAATCCAAGAATATTGAAACACAAATCCAACACAAATATTTCCTTAAATTCAATCCAATCTTAGTTTCAATCTATTCCCTAGAAAGATGGTTTCATCGGCAACAACAAAAAAGGAAGAGCAGTGCATGTTAATAAAAGAATTGAGAGCATTTGATCAAGAATGAAGCATTAAAGTTTCTACTTTTCGTAAAAGTTGCATGGAAAACTATAAGAATGCAAATGGACCCATTCAAGTTCAAAAATTGATTTTAACAGATGAAGAGGTAATATTTTTAGTTGTTTATATTTTGAATCATTACACTATTATTCTAGCAATTTTTTTCCATACTAACTCATTTCTTTTTATGCCTTTATAGGCTAACAAAATTCAAGCCACATTGTTTAGTGAGACAATCGAAATCTTTAGTGATACAATTCGGAAAGGGAATACATACAGAATTCACATTGAAAACTATAAGAACGCAAATGGTCCCATTCGAGTTCCAAAATTGATTTTAATGGATGAAGACTGAAGAAGTAATATTTTTAGTTGTTTATATTTTGAATCATTATAGTATTATCCTAGCAATTTTTTTCATAGTAACTCATTTCTTTTTATGCCTTTGTAGGCTAACAACATTCAAGCCACATTGTTTAGTGAAACAATCAAAATCTGTAGTGATAAAATTCGGAAAGGGAATACATACAGAATTCAAAATGGAAACATTAGGCAAATAAATCCAAGGTTTCAGAATATACACAATGATATTGAAATCCTTATCACAAAAAGCAGTCAAATAGAAGAAATTGATGATATCATTCCATTTGAGATATCGAACTTTGACGTTGTGGAGTTTTCAAGTATTTCAGATTTTATTGGAGGATAAATGCTCGGTAAAAGTTTCTTAATTTTGAGAATATTTTTCTTTTTATGTCTGCAATATCATACTAACTACATTTTTGTTTTTTCAATTAGATATCATGGGTGTTGTAGTTAGTGTCAAACCAACATTTGTTATTAAAAGTAAGCGAGACAATTGTGTCACCAAGAAACGTGATATCAAGGGAGTAGGTGAAGTGAGTATTATAGGAACTTGGTGCTTGCTGAAGAAAAAGAATTTAAGTTTTTGGTGAAGATGGACAAAAGAAGTGAAAATGATAGAGCTCAAAAACAAATTGTGGTTCACGAGGTGCTCAAAGTCGACAAGAAAGGAAAAAGGAAAGCGGAAGATAGCCAATATGTACCCTTAGAAGGAAATAAGAAAATAAATTTAGAGAAATAATTACATGCTCCTGAGCATGTAATTTAGAGCTTTTATTATATTTTTTGTTTTTATGCTGTCATTGAAAATTTGAAACAAATTCATTCCCAACTTGCACTCAGAAATTTTATACATCTTTCTTTTATTTCACATTATTTCTTTTTGGTGGGATTGCAAATTCTGAATCATTTCTTTTAGGATGAACTCTAGCAATTTATGATGAAAGCCTTCCTTCCCAATCCATAATTGAAGATTTCTTATTTGCCAATTTCTTATTCAATCTTCGATGTGAGCCATGTAAAATTATCAATATACGAACCATGTATCAAGTGTATGCTTACTGTTAATAAAGAGTACACTCATTGTTAATATGAAGAAGAGTATGTTTTTGTTAAAATACTAGCAATGGGGAAACAAACAAAAAGAGAGGAAAAAGCAAATATAAAGAAAGAAGAAAAAAATTATGAGCTTTTTGTAATCTTCTTTGTTTGTATGTGTTCATGTTTGTCACTGATTATGACTATTGAGGTGTGCTTGCATGTTGGTTCCGATAGGGTAAGGGATTCTTGCTGTAAAGTGAGAGAATAATTGCGAGAAAATGGGGAAAGAAAGTGAAATATTTTTCCCTTTATTTAGTTTCTTATTATTTAAGTTGTGTTTTAGTGCTTAGTTTCTCAAAGATTTGACTCTTTCTTAGAATTAAACCCTTTAGTCAGTTGATCTCTGATATTTCTTGGAGCTTTAAACCTTGAAAGTGGTATTTGCTGGTGTTTGCTTCATTAGACAATTTCATGTGTTTTTTCTCTTTCTCTGTGCGTTTTAAGGTTGTTTTCTTAAAATATAAACTGGAAAATTGAAGTTCTTTTATCTTTATGTTGTGTAAGGAAATCAATAGATCATTCTGAGGAACTAGAGGAAAAGACTCTAATGGCAGATTATGGGTCTTTACAGTCTTCTAAGAAAATTTGTGGACAGGCTACTTCTTCATTCTTTAGTTCTCTTAGGTTGTTCATAAACACTTATGTCTCAAAGGGTTTTTTAGCTGATTTTGAATCTATAATTACTCCAACTTCAATTCTTAATAACAAATATTCCTTATACAATATTAATTATTTTATAATATTTATTCATTGCAAATCAATCTTGCATTCAGTTACGAAATTTGAATGAAATCAATTATACATATAGAGATTGGCTTTGTAACATTCGTAAGTTTCAAGTTTTATTATTAAAATTATAATAATAATGATAATAATAATAATAATAAATTTTAGGTTTTATACTAATTCAATTTGGATGTTACGATAATAAGTATTGAGATAAATTTGTTGTTTCATGTTCAATAACAAAAAATATTTAAGAGAATCATGCACTTCCTATCAAATCCAATTTTTTAAATATAAAAATATATGTCTTCCCATTTCACTAAGTTTCCAAATCCACATAATTAGCTCAAATTCAAAGTACTACAGTCTTCTTTATCATTGATCTCAAGTTGAAACATATACCTCCATTTTCATTCCGCACAACTTCCAAAGTATCAGCCAAGTTGAATCTAAAAGTAGTATGGTTCACTATCCATGAAAATTCCTGATTTCAAAAGAATTTGGGTATATAGCTATTCCATATAATTTCCATACCGTACGTTGAATCAAATCAAACCAAGAAGGACTACTGTTTATTTATCAATAAGGTGTGTATCTTCCAATGTTTAAATTATATCTCAAAACCAAGGTTTACTCTCCTCAAATGCAAATTAAACCGAAGGTTTCTTTTTTTTTTTTCCTATTTTCCTATTTTTTTCTTTTTTTCCCCTTTTTTGGGACTGGATATGACATGTTTAGTCTTCTCAAATGCAAATTAAACCCAAGGTTTTTTCCCCCTATTTTCCTTTTTTCCCCCTTTTTTCCCCTTTTTTGGGACTGAATCTCCTTAAATTTTAGCCATAAAGTAGTTGTAATTGATGTTTTAAAGTTTTAATTTCTTTTTATCTTTAATACAAATTCAGAAATACCTTTTTTTTTTTCTTTTTTAGAAAAATCCATCATATAAGAGTTCACAAGATGATGGAATTTAATGGATTATTAGAAATTGTGAATTCTCATAGATTTAATAGATTTTAATAGAATTGCCCATAATCTATCCGTTTATGATAGATAAAAGAAACTGCTAATCATAATTAGGTGATTGGTCTTTTGATGTAAATTACTATGCATAAGAAATTAGAAAATTTATTTCATTTTTTAAATTAATGATTCTCATAAACTCTTTGAATTTTCACTTTGATCATCGTCTAGAAAAAGTTTGACATAGAGCAAGTTAAGTAAAATGACAATACAGCCTCAACTTTTTTTTTTCTATTTTTTTTTGGCAGGGAGGGGGGCTTAAAGGATTAACTTTGCTTTTATTTCACTTCCTTTTGACATAATTCACTTCACTTACATCATATTTGTGCTAATATAACTCAAACTACCTTAGAAAAAAATAACAAATTATGCTAATGCGTATTACATTTGAAACACTTTAGATGCCTTGCCAGTATTCTTATTATTAGTTTGATTATTCAGAGGTATTATTTTTAAAAAATGAAAAGTTTGGGTCCACATGACCTTTATTTTATGATGTCTTAATTATAGTAAGTTGGTCAATCAATTTTGCACTCTCATTTTTCACTATTCTTATTTAAGTGTGAATAAACCTACATAAAGTGCAATGACAGGTATTCTTTTTTTTTTTTTTTTTATAGAAGGGGTATGTTGTGGAGCCATTGTGTTTATGTTTTGTACTTTATGTTGTGGATTCTTTAGGTGGCACCAGATTAATAATTGTTGAGACACAATTAAAAGATTGTTTAGTCTATCTCTAGCTACCTTACAATGAAAAGAATATACAAATTGTTTAGTCTGAGAATTAAGATATAACAAAATTAAAAAGCATCCATATTTCCATTCCACAACAACCGTTACTAAATAGTAACCATATGAAAACATAAGGTAGCAAAAAATTCCCTTTCAAAAATCTAACAGGATACTGAACCAGACGTAATATCACTACAATTGTAAAAACATTTCTAGAAGATAATGGAACACCAAGGAAATAGCAAGAAATTGGTTGTATGAAAATTTAGTTACACATTTTCACTTCTTTGGAATTTGTCAATAATGAGTAGCAAGACGTAATGAATTATTAATCACAATTTTCCATTGAACACAACCAAATTAAATGCCAATTTTCCAATTAAGAATTACAAATTTAGGAATTTTGGAATTAGAATTTAGGTTTAGGATTTAGAAATAGGAAGAACTTACCTTTGGCTTGCTTTTTTGGCTGCGATGCCGGCTGTGTGGTATGGTGCTCCGAACGAGCAGGGCCGGCTGGACGGGACAACGAGTGACTGGTAAAGAGGCGCCGTTCTTCTATTCTTCACTCTCCAGAATCTTCTTCCGCCGTGTCCGCCTTCGTTCGTTCATTCGTTCGTTCCCTTGCTCCTTTTTTTTTTCTTTTTTCTTTTCTCTTTTTTCAAAGACCAGATTTGATTTCACTTTCAACCAAAAAAAAAAATAGCAGATTTGTTTTCAGTACTTTCGGGCTTTGGAATAGGTCTTGGGTAATTGGGCTGTATCTATTTATTATTTTTTGGACTCTTCATTTATTTTTTTCGGCCTTGAATTCCCAAAAAAAGGCCATTAAATTTTTGGGCTAACTTAAAACAAACTACTATGGAGCCTGAAACTACTATATATGAAAACAGTAGTAGTTTTGGCTAATTAATTCCTACTATGATTGTTAGTATTATCGTTGTTTTTATTGATATGAATTTTTTGCTGAATTTAGTGTTTAGATAGAGAATTACAGAAGACATTTTGGGAAAGAGAATGAAAATGATTATGATGGAAGAGGTGTGGTGGCTGATGGTTGCATTGAGAATTTCTTCTTCTTTTTTTTTTTTTTATATTTCTATCGTTTTATTTTATAGCTAAACTTATATACGTACTTTAGTAAATATAATAACATTTATGTAAATATTGTAAACATATTAACGTTTAGTAATTTTTAGTTTTACATTTCTCAAAACAGATATGGAGAATAATGAGAGAAGTAAATATTCCAAGCTATCACCAGAAGATAGGAGAAAAAGAATTCAAGAAGCAAGTGCAGCTAGAAAAAGAAAAAATTTCAATCAAACCAATAATCAAATAACTACAAAGAAAGATGCACCCCACAACATGACAACAAGTTTCATATGACATTGAAGGCTTGTTATTTTGAATATAAAAATTTAATTCTTATAATTTAATGATTATTTATACAGTTTTGAATATTATATTGATTTACCATATATTAAAATTCAAATAACAATTCTTTTATAATTATTATATTATATAACAAAATCTTATATTTTGGTTCAGGTACAACTTGCACATACTGAAGTTTTTGAAGAATTATACTTTCTATTTTCTTCACAATCAGAAGAATGTGTGTTCTTTAAGAAAAATTATTCGGCATACAATAGTATCTTTTCATTCACTTCATTTGGAGTAAACTTAGACAAGAAACTTGCTTCTATAAACAAAGGCATTTACATGTTTAGACAATAAAAGTGTTGGTCAAATGAGGCAACAAAAGCAAGAAAACTGAAATATTGACAAAAAATATTATGTATCAAGAAGTGCTATCACAATAAAATTTTCTTACGAAATTTACATATATCAAATGTATTTATTGTAACATACAACGTGCAACGCATGTTCCACCTACTAGTAATATCACCAATATATAAAAGGAGATATCCTTGTAAAACATTCAATTTCCCATTTTGACCATATTTTTTTCTCTTAATTCCTAACTTGCCCATGTTTCTCATTGCACCTCATTATTACATGTCATTAATCCTTTTTTCCATCATTATTATTATTATTATTATTATTATTATTATTATTATTTACCACTAGACTTTTCTTCCAAAACCTTTTTTATTGTGACTAATTTCAATTCAATTCCTTTCAATTTATTCTTCAATTTCAATAACTAATGAAATTCAGTAACGAAAGAATAATAAATTCTTGAAAATCATTATGACTGTCATTCCTACTACAAAATAATTTTAATTGTCATTTCAAGTACAAGTTTTAAAATAGAAATTAACAATTGTTTGCTTAACAATTTATAATTAAAATATTTTGTTACTATTGTGTGATTAATCTTACGACGTCATACGACGTGCAATCCACATCTTAATTACTCGTAATATATAAAAGATGGAATCTTTATAAAACATTTGAATTCCACCTTTGCCCCTACCATTTCCTTTTAATTTCCAATTTGTCCTTTCTTTCCTATCACACTCCATTTATTGCCCTCTATTGATTAATCTCAATATATTAAAATATTATGAAACTAAAATATTACACTCTATTTATTACACTTTTATTAATCAATTATTATTATGAAGAAACTAATATATTGTGAAAATTTTCTTGAAACAATTTGTATTTATAATATTGTATTAATCTTTAGTATGGTATTTATTGTGGTTGATTTTAATTTCAACTACTATTTCGTAATGGTAAATAGGAACTTGCTTTTAATTTTTTTTTTTAATTTCAAATTCTATTTTTTACTTCTAATCCCACATTATTACTTAACATGTATTATTTAAATTCAATTTCAAGATTAATCTTTAGTTTTTGTTGTGGTTAATTTAAGTTCAATTTCAAGATTAAAACCACAATATTAAATAAAAAGCTTCCATATTGTCAACTCTTTAAATTAGTATTTTATAAGAAATTTGTTTAAACAATACGTTTTAAGAAATCAAAAATGATTATAAGTTTTTTATTGAAGAAGTAAATATTTAAATACTATCAACAATTATAGAAATTCAAATCTAATTATTTTATTGTTTTAAGTTTTGTCTATTACATTATATATTGTCATAAAACGTGTAAAGCACATTTAAAATACTAGTACTAGTATATTAAAAGGGTGGATTCATGGGAAACTTTTGATTACCACTTTTGCCCCTCTATTTTTGAATTGAAAGTCCAAAATAACCTTAATTAATAACTAAAATTTATATAAAATATATACAATTATTAGACATTTATTAATATTATTATAGTAATAATAAATAATGCAAGAACTCGAAAAGTCAAAAGTCTTCTCATTTTCAGTTTAACTACTAATTATATTCTTAAAACATGTATTTGCATCATTTATGAGATATTTTGTTAAGGGTTAAATATATTTCATATTCGCTAATATCTTTAATTTAAACCCTTATATATAGATAATCTTCTATAGATTTCAAGGTAGATTATAACTTTAAACTTATGAAAATTATGATGCAAACTTCATCCAAAGAACCCATCAATTTTAGTACTCTGAATCTTGCTTTTAAATATTATGTCATAGTTCATAAACCTAATTGTATTTGGATTTTGAAATTTTTGGACTAATTGTGGATTTATACTCAAATTTGGCAACAATATATATTTGCAGAATGAAAAATACATCTCAATGTTATCTATTTATGTTATAATCCTAAAATTTTGATTAGGGATTCTTTTCTTGCATAAAAGTTCAATGTATATGCTTAAAATAAACCACCATTTCAAACTATTAAGGGGAAAAAAAAAAAGGAACAAAACAAAATTTTATTCCTTATTCTGCATTGTTTTAAAATAAACCACCATTTCAAACTATAAAATAAATAAATAAATAAATAAATAAATAAAAGAATAGAACAAAATTTTACGCCTTATTTAGCATTGTTTTATGTTTTACGCCTTATTTTGCATTGTTTTATGTAAGACGTGCATCGCACGAACTTAATACTCATAGGATAAAATAGCTGTCTTGCTAAAATTCGAGCGAGCTCGTATTTTCACGACCTTTTTAGTCGAATAATCATTTAAACCACGCCTTCTCTCCCATCCCCCGGGTCTCCAAATTTCTCATACATGAGGCATGGTTTGCATTACTCCTCATGTCGTCATCATAATGATGAAGACGGGAGAGCAAATTAATTAAATTAGTATTTAACCTTTTTTGTTTTTTGATGAAAAGAAATTTATTTCTCATTTTCAGTCACCAAGCCCGGTACATCGTTAGATAACTGCTTGACAAGCCAAGCAGAAGCTATATATATACTAGAGACATAAGGAAGACGGGCTTCGATAGCTTTTCTAACTAATGCGTGTGTCACCATATTAGCTTGTCGCTTAGCAAACTTCACAATGAAATTGTTGCCTTTGTGCACAAGCGAGTTGCAATCTTTGAGAATCATCCCTAACTCTGAGTTGTCCGTCTCTCTGCTATTGAAGGAATCCACTACACATTTAGCTTCAATTTCAGTGATCACCCCATTTATACCCATCTCTTTAAGCCATTTAATCACGTTTAGGGATGGCAACGGGACGGGTCGGGGTCAGCTTCTCCCGACCCCGCCCCGATTTTTTTTACCCCGCCCGTCCCGCCCCGATCCCCGATTGAATCGGGGAGGGGCGGGTTCGGGGCGGGTCGGGGAAT